>JAUPFT010000021.1:10354616-10642116 GCA_036936625.1 Parnassius smintheus behrii | reverse complement strand
GCGCAGTTTGTGTGCTCTGGAGGATTTAACAAATTTCCAGGAACTGATATTAAGGCTACATGTTTAAAAGGTAAAGTTTTTAAAATAAATGAAGATATTGCAGAATTTTCAAAAATAAAATGTGTGGAAAGAATGCAACCAGTAACCATTAAAACTGGAGAAATATGTGCGAATAATAATGACACAGAAATTATTAAAATTGGAATAGACATCAAAGGACAATTTTCGGAAATCTATCAGATTTGCTTTCATAAATTACTGGAAGTACCTTTATATGCAAAGTATTGGTTAATGGTATTCGCAGCTGGAGTAAAATCAGTGCCGACTGAAAGATGGTTGAATGGCGATATAATTAATTACAATATAAATGAGATGTACGACTGCGAACAGCAAACGAAAGTAATATCTACACTTTTGAAGAGGCCATTTCACAGCGAAGACAACTGCTGTTTTGCTGCGAGGCAGTTAGTGAACGAGAAGGACGTAGCACCTGGTTTACCTCAAATATCTACTTACAGTTACCTGAATTTCGTCCCAATTTGGAATACATGCAATATGAAAGTAAGAATACTTTTCAATTTATAAGCTAATTAGTAACGAAATTATTATTTAAGTTACAATATGTGCCACGAACGAGCAGTCCTAACCCACCACATGGCTTAAATTGCACAGAAGACAATTAATGATAAAGATGCAGATTTAGAGATTATACATATATGTATATCATAAGATGGCGGAAATGGGCCTGACATCAGAGTCAGCCCGCTTTATACGTTTTGCATGAAAAATAGTTCACATCTCATTCACATGACCGCTTGAATCCGTAGCATAGACGAGTGCAACTCTGTGTGGAATTTCTTCTGTTTTGTTTTTCAATCACATTTAAAAAAAGGAGAAAGTTCTCAATTCAGCTGTATTTGGTAGCGTTCTAATTGGTGACGCTCTCATTGGTGACGTTCTAATTGGTGATGATCTTATTTTATTTACTTTTAAGTCTGTTGTTCAAATTTTTAATTTTACTACTTGTTGTAATCGTTGCCAATCTTCGAAGTAAAACTACGAAACTGCAAATGGAAACTGCTAGGGAAACGGTTATGGCATGTACATCTTTATGTCAACGAAGACGAATAAAGCTGTACAAAATTTAAAACAGATACAAATCCGTACAGCGGCTGCAACTAAAATATAGTTAAATACGGTAAAGGCAGTTGTAAAAGAAGTAAAATCTAACTGTGTTACCATCAATGTTCTACTCTCCGAGAAAAAACGGGTCAAAACCACAACACTAAATGGGATTTGGATGATTTTGACACAGAGATGATAAAAAGATGCTTTCATGTTATGAACAAAGAATTACCAACTCATGAACGAAACATCAAATTATTAGTAGTTATTGTCAAAATAATACAGTTTGAGAACGAATATCTACTTTCTTGCTTATGCAAGTAATAATTATCAACAATAAAATATCATAACGTATTGGTATTTATTCGGTTAATAAACTCTATTATTTATAAATATAAATAATATTTTGTGATATTTTATGATAACTCAGGTCCAGGCAGATTCTATATAATAGATACATGTTCAAAAAATTTACCTGTATCACCTTCGAATCGTTGAACGGTAGGCGATCCTCACTTTTTGTCACCAACAGTCGTCTGTGGTTCTCAGGCAAAATTACCAGGATACAGTGGATAATTCTTGCGCACATAAGTGTGCACAAGAATTATCCGCTGTATCCTACATATACAGCCTAGTTTTTTCGTAGGTTCACCGTTACACCATTTCATTGACACATGTTTGTAATGAAAAAAGTGTAAAGCATCCCTTAGAAGATGATGAGAAATCACGAGCTCGTCGCTTTTGTGCACAGACATTCAAACCGTAATGCGCGTACACCCACGAGCGTAATGGCCCAGTGGAGGAAACAAACAACATGCAATTCCCGCAGTGAATTTATGTATTTCACGTCATAAGCAGATAGCCATTTTGGCGTGTGTAATATAATTGTTAGTAGTATAAATAAATTATGTTCATGATCCAGGTAACTACGGAACCGTTGGTTTGTAGTATTTCTTGAGGGAAGACTTTGCTTAGCAGTGAACTTCGGAAGGGCTATAATGATGGCGACGAATTTTTGAATGTATAGTTAGATATCATCTGCCGCACATATATACCGCATGTAATCCCTTTTTTTTGTACATGGGGAAATGCCTACGCATACCCGCCACGCGGGGGCAAGGACGGGTTATGTCGGACTCGCACCGACTAAAACCCCATGGTGTTCCACCTTTGTCGCATATTGGCAGGGCTACGGGAACGCTTTCGCACACATCCGCGGCCCTACTAGCGCCTGCCGCCCCATGGCAGCACCTCCTCGGGAGAGGAAAATTCCTCCCCGTTCTCCTTCACAGGTAAGGCGCACCAGAACACATGGCGCGCCTTCCTCCACGGCCTCCAATTACGTCTGTGCAACAGACGCCCCCGCGTCCGATGCACAAAGGCCATGGGGCCAGAAAAAACGAGCACTTAGAAGTACTAGCCTTCCCGACCCCAGCGGCGGATCTGGTCTATGGCTCCGCCGCCAACCAAGATTTGGCTGCGGAGGGTAGGGAGAGCGGCGCCTCGCAATACCGACAATCCTCTCCCCCCGCAGCCCCACCACCACCGCATCAACGGTGCGGCCCCGTTTGAGTCGCGGAGGATAGGGCGAGTGGCGCATCGCCATACCAACACTCCTCTTCCTCCGCGACTCCACCTCGGCTGCAGCGGTAGGTGGGGAGGACACACCTCTCACCGCAGTCCACCAACACACATCCGAAGTGGGCTTCCCAAGCCCACTCGGAGTGGCCACCTCGGGCCGGCCCTCCACCTCGGACCAGCCATATGGGTTCCACTTTGTTTCGCCGTGGGTGACCAAGCCACGGCTTCTAAGCCCCCCCGCCACGACAAGGCGAGAACCCGTTCGGGGGGGCTCACTGCTGGCCGTATGAAGACTCTCAAGGTCGCTCAGCGAGATATGCTCGGGGTTTCTCTGCGTGATAAACTCAGAAATGAGCATATCCGCAGTAAAACCAGAGTGACCAACATAGCCCAACGGATTAGTAAGCTGAAGTGGCAATGTCCGGCTATATAGCTCGAAGAACCGATAACCGATGGGGAAGAAAGGTTATCGAGTGGTAGCCTCGTACCGGTAGGCGTAGTGTGACGATCTGGTAAGACATGCAAGTCGATGGACGCAGGTGGCTCAGGACCGTGGACATTAATTGGGGGAGGCCTATGTTCAGCATTGGGCTTGTGAAGGACTGTAATGATGATGATGATGATATATTTTGCTTGCTAATTTCCATCTTCTGGGATAAATGAAATAAATTTACACAACAAGGATATAGATCGACGAGTGAAAGCAGGGAATAGAGTGAATGAACACTCTATTATGAAGGATAATAATGTGTCAAAAAAGGCACATATTGTAATTCATAATGCTGTGTTAACCCCTACTTTAATGTATGGCAGTGAAAGTTGGGTGTGGCAGAAGAAACACGAAAGTAGAATAAATGCTTTAGAAATGCCGTCTTTAAAGAGTATGCTAGGGCTTAATCTGAATGACAGTGTGAAAAATTGTGTGATAAGAGAAAAATGTGGTGTGCAAGATGATGTTGTAAGAAAAATGCCTCGGTGTTTTGATCATGTAGAAAGAATGAACGGGGGAAGAGTGACAAAGCAAATTTATATTGCAGATGTGAATGGCAGATTCGGGAAGGAACGTAAGTAAGAAAAGAAAGTTCATGGACCAAATTGGCGATATTTTTAAAATGGGCCACATTAGGAGTACCCTTAACCGACAAGTGTGTATGCGTAGATGTATGGATGTAAAGGAGGCGAGTGAGGTATGTCAGGATCGTGCCAAGTGGAAGTCTGTAGTCTAAGTAGTGGAAACGTAATGAACTCGAACCATTTTTGAAAAATTGATCACTGGTGATGTAAAGTGGATCACCTATGACAAGAACGTGCGAAAAAAATCATGGTCAAAGGGTAGTCAACTCTATAGACTGTAGCAAAACCCGGATTAACATTCAATAAGATGATGCAGTGTGTATGTTGGGATTGAAAGGGACGTTTATTACGAGCTTTTAAGGTCGGCCAAAACCATCGATTCGGATCTCTACTGCCAACAGCTGATGAGACCGCTAATGAGAGATTAAGTAAGAAATAGAACAAAACGGTCGGAATTGATCAACAGAAAACCAGTGGTCTTTCATCACGATAATGCCGGACATATTTGGCCACTCAGCAAAAATTGAGAGAGCTTGGTTGGAAAGTGTTATTGCATCCACCATCAAATCATAATCTTGCACCTTCAGATTTTTGCCTGTTTCGGTTTCTTCAGAATTCTTAGGTTAATATCAAGAGAGGACTGTCAAAAATACTTGTAGCATTTTTTTGGAAAAAATCCTAAGATTTCTACAGCAACGGGTTTATGTCACTACATACTAGATGGTAACAAGTTATTGAACGAAATGGCAAATATATATATAAATGCAAAGAAACTTTTACCCGACCTTATATAAGATTATTTCGAAAGCACTTGGAGTGATGAGAATAAAATAATTATTAAAAAAATAACGGTAATTTTGACTTTATTTTAGGCAGTACTATATGAAGATGTTTTATAGCCTATTGAATTTTAGCAAAATAACGCCTGTTTGTATTAAGTACTATAGTAGTTTACTAACAGTGTTTCAGGTTCAAGCATCGATATTACTCTCCACTTTTGTTTGCTTTTTAATAATGCGTTAGTCTGAACCTAATTTGAAGTGCTCGTACTATAGAACTTTATTTACTTATAGAATTGGAATAGTTTAGAGGAGTTGCTGAGGCTACAGACACGAAACATTGAACGTGCTTTAAGTATTACGACAGGAATATCTTCACCACTGAGGCTCTTTAATGGAACTTCTAATGTTTCAATACATATAAGTGACAAATCTGGAGTGAAGAGGCTAGTACCGCAATTTTTATGGAAAGTAAGTATGCCAATTAAGTTTTTTTAAATTAATAAATTACTGTCTGAGGTAAATAGCAAAGCTGCAAAAATCTGTGTTATTACGGGAATAAATGCTTAATATTATAAATTAGTTGTTAAAAAGCAGTATCACGACTTCTTCTAACACCATGGCGGCTCCACTTAAGTGGGGGGTTAATTTGTTCATGAAATATACTTGAAGTATAATGTTTCTTTCGGTATGGTAGTTATATTTTATATAAATTAAATCAGAAATGGATTAATCAAACAACGGATATACCCAAAACATCAAAAACATGATTGAAACATGATGGGCAAAAATTAAAGAGCAAACCGCACAGGAACTGTTTTGTATATTTAAAAGCTTGAGAACCTGATAATTTTTTATTTAAAACATAATTCCTCAATTATAATGACATTGTGTTACTCTGTTAACTAGAGAAATCTGTTGAGCGTATAATATTAGCCCTCATTAATCTTTTAATTTGGTTGGTCGAATTTTAAGTACCACTCAGATCGTAAAAAATAATATTTACTCAACATGTTAATTTATTTTAAGGTTGTAGTAGATCACAGCACAGCAGCTTCACTTGCAATCATTCAGGTGAATGTGCCCGATCTAAAAGAACAAGATGTGAAATGGTATACATTTTGTAAAGATATATGTCTAGAGATATCCTGGATGAAAGGCATCAATTGGAGCGATGTGAAAAATGGATATACGTACTGTTGCTCTACATTAGAATTTGAAAAAGCTTTCAGATATACTGCTCAATTTAGCAGAGGCTATGGCAAAATTCTACGGTATTTCGATTACTAAAAATAAAAGTCAATTATTAGGTCAAAAATTGAACTAGCGTTTCTTTTACTGTTGTTTTTATTTTGTTTTGTTCAAAATTTTGTGTATTAAGTTTATTAAATGTTTACTAAGTAACTTCGCCGAATTCTTATTCTATCTATTTATTCTATCTATACATTTCGATACGCATGATTCGGTATATCATACCGAATGCCAGTCTGAGCGATATTACAATGGATCTCCAGCACCTTAAAAACGGTAAGGCCCTTTTTTGTAGAAACTTTACCCCCTCACTATTTATTTTTAGGTCATATTAATGCTTACTCAGTACGGTATCCAAACCCGTGGCCACCAGGACTGCAACTCATTGCTAAGCCACTATCCAACGAAACTATCAACTTTGTCTTGCGTATGTAGACTACGAGAAAGCTTTTGATTCTGTTGAAATTTGGGTGGAGTTTCAGTTTCTTCATCGGTTCCAAGTTGACTGTCGGTATATCAAAGTGCTGAAGTATTTTTAAAGTAGCGCTACGATAGCCATCCGAGTACACAACCAAAGTAAGTAAACTATCCAACTACAGAGAGTTGTAAGACAGGTGACGTTATATCCCCGAAAATTTTCACCACTCCATTTGAAGACGTTTTCAAACTACTGGACCCTAAAAGCATACGACACCAACTTCAATGGTAAGTACATCACTCACCTTCGATTTGACAACGATATTATCTTTATGTCAGAATCACTGGAGGATAAAGTTTAAGATTAAATTATTAAGAACTTAAAATGGACCTGATCAACATAGATCATGTGTAACGTCTAAGCACTAAGCTTGAAGTTGTTGACGAGTATATTACCTGGGACAAATAGTCCGACTAGCTAAGTTCAACTTCAATCGAGGTCAATCGACGGATTCAACTCGGCTGGGCAGCGTTCGAGAGATTACGACGAATCTCCCCGTCGGGTACACCTCGAAACTTTAAAACAAGATTGTACAACCAGTGCGTGTTGATAGTGATGGCTTATGGATTTGAGACTTGGTCCTTCACTAGTGGCCATATAAGGAAGCTCAAGGTCATTTAACGAGCTATGAGGAGGACTAAGTTTGGGATTTGTCTGCGCGATAGACTTAAAAACCGGCCAAGAGCGTGTCGGGTTCCGTAGTTTCCCGTCCGTCACAATAAGTGTTCCCACTTATGAGTTTAAAGGTAGGTATCCATTATGTTCGCGCTCCAGCAGCGCTCCGCGCTCCTGCAACTGCTTCCGGTAGTGGGTACTGTTGTTTCCACCCAAGTTCAAAATAATTTTCCTAGAAAGTCCTTATAAAGTTCTACTTTTCAGATTTTTTTCATATTTTCTAAACTTATGGTTCAAAAGTTAGAGGGGGGGGGGGGCACACATTGTTTTTTACTTTTGGAGCGATTATTTCCGAAATTATTGACGTTATCAAAAAGTGATTTTAGTAATCCCCTATTCATTTTTAAATACCTTTCCAACAGTATATCACACGTTAGGGTTGAAATTAAAAAAAAATCACTTCCCACTACATATAGGGGGGCTACCCTAATAAAACATTTTTTCCAATTTTTATTTTACCACTTTGTCGGCGTGATTGATACACATATTTATATAAATTTCAGCTTTCTAGTGCTAACGGTCACAGAGATTAAGCGAGGACGGACAGACCGACAGACAGACATGGCGAAACTATAAGGGTTCCTAGTTGACTACGGAACCCTAAAAATGAGGATATTCGCAATAGAACCGGAGAAACCAACATAGCCCTAAGTAGACTGAAGTGGCAGTGGGCCGGATATACGCAAGAATTCGATGGATGCAGGTGGCTCAGGACCGTTCTTTGTGGCATTCCTTGGGGGAGGCGTATGTTTAACAGTGGGCTTTTGAGGAGCTGCAATGATGAATAATGATATTCTACATGTACAGCGTTAAGTGCTGGGGTGTGAGTAAAACATACAAATAATATATTTTCTTCAAATTATATCAACCTCATCTATAACCACCTGAAGGCGGTAATAAAAAAAACTGGCCAAGTACCGGGGTGATCCTAGCCCCGCTGTAGTAGGGTTCTATATATGTTACTGTTTAATTGTTTCCTAGCAACCTGTGATAGAAAGAAAAGCTCTGCGGGTCAGTAACCTTAAGTGGGAATTGGCTTGCCATATTGAATGATGATAAATTATCATACTGTCTTACCCCCTGCTTTCTTTTAGTCTTATATAATGTGTCTTTTGTAATAGGAATAGGTCCAGATCACTGGCAGTGACAACCAGCTGCGGATACAGTTCCTTTAGGAACTATGGATACGTGGACCTTACACTAGTAAAACCCTAAAATCAGATTAATTTTTTTTTTCTCTCTTGTCTTTCTGGTGTACAATGAAGTATATTTCATTCATTCATTCATTTCAGCTGAACAAAGCCACAGGAAAAAGATAGTGTCTTGTTGAATGTTTATATGATAGTCCTTCATTTTTCAAGTTATGTTTATGAAACTAGGTATTTCGGTTATTGATCAAATATAAAGTAGTACGTATTTTACATTTCTTTAAAATTTAAAAATAAACAAAGGGGTAAAAGAGAGGTTGAGAGTTTGCATCATAGTCCTTCATTTTTCAAGTTATGTTTATGAAATTTGGTATTTTGGCTCTTGATTAAAAACAAAGAAATACATATTTTGCACTTTTTGAAAATTCTACTCTCGAAGAGGTAAAATAGGGGTTTATAATTTGTATGAAAGTCCGTCATTTTTCAGTTTATGTACCTATATTATGTAACTTGGCATTTTGGCTTTTGATTAAAAACAAATAAGTACGTATTTCACACGTTCTGAAAATTCTACCACCAAATATTTGTATAAAATTCCATCATTTTCCAAATAATATTTCATTACTGTATCTACTTTTTTAAAATAAAGAAGTATGTGTTTCACAGTTTTCGAAAATTCCACCCCCAAATGGTTTAAATAGGGGTTGAAAAATTTATGAAATTCCGTCATTTTTCAAGATATATACACGAAATGTAGTATAGTGACTTTAGATTATAAAGAATTTATTTTTATAAATATAGTAAATTAGTAAAATTTGTAAATTTGTAAGTAATCTATTTTAGGGTACAAGGCGACTCCAACTTAGTTTTGGGTACAAATATAACGACTACTACGACTAATACTACTACTACTACCTCTACTACTACTACTGCTACTACATTATCATCATCATCATTAACAACAGCAGCAGCAGCATCATCGGCTCATCACTGAGTGCAAATCTCCTCTCAGATAAAGGTTATAGACCATAGTCCACCATACTGTCCCAATGCAAATTGGGAGACTTCACACAGTATTGTTCGCATAATATTATTTACATTTTTTATGCACACAATTCAGTTACTTGGCTCACGGCTTTTAGTTTACCAATCCCTAAAAATCGTTAAACATTATATTAACATATAAGTAAATTGTAAAATAGAGTAAATGGGGCCTTACACTCTATTGTGAAGAGTCAAAATGTGTCGAAAAAGGCATGTATGGCAATTCACAATGCTGTGTTGGTCCCTACTTGAACGTATGGTAGTGAAAGTTGGGTGTGGCAGAAGAAGCACGAGAGTAGAATGAACGCAGTAGAAATACGGTCATTAAGGAGTATGTTAGGGCTGAATCTGAATGACAGGGTGAGAAATTGTGTGACAAGAGAAGAGTGTGGTTTGCAAGATTATATTGTGACCAGGATTAAGAAAGGAATGCTTCGGTGGTTTGGTCATGTGGAAAGAAGAAAGAGTGACAAAGAAAATTTTTGTTGCAGAAGTGAATGGCAGAGTCGGAAAGGGACGTCCTAGGCGAAAATTTATCGACCAAATTGGCCATTTATTGAAAACGGGCCAAATTAGGAGTACCCTTAACCGACGAACATGTATGTGTAGGTATGTGAAGGAGGCGAGAGAGGTGTGTCAGGATCGTGCGAAATGGAAGTCTGTAGTCTCTGCCTAGCCCTCTGGGTGACAGGCGTGAGTGTTTATATTATTTTATTTATAGTAAATTGTAATTTTATATTATAATATTATTTTATGTGCATTACTTTTGTGACGTAAAAGTAAAACGGTAATAGAAATAAATTTAATTAATGTTTACAAAGTTGCAACTAGATGGCGCTGATGTCATTTAAAGCACGCTAAGCTTCCATTCACAGAAAGTGATATTAAGATTGTTGATGTTACGTTTTCATCTTTGAGATACTGGGGTAATTTATTGCGGCACGTAACTCTAGCGCTGAAAGAAACATGGTGGGGATACCTGCGAATGTCGTATCAGTACGGGAGACAGAATGCGACTGGAGAGCCAATCAGCGCGTGAGATCGATACGCACAGCCAATCATACGCAATAACACACAATACTGCCAATTGACTTGGGCCGTCCGGTAACAGCAGAAGAAGTACAGGATCATAACGGTACGAAAATCGCAGCAGCCCAACCAATATATGATCGCACCGTTGTCCATCGCTGCTTCAGACGGTGCGGTAACTACCTCATCCTTGTTCACCGTGTTACCCATTATTTAATGTTAAAATAATAGTTTGTTTATTCGGAGAATGTACGTATATACTGCACGAAAGTCAGCGCCGATAAGAAATAATTTTTCCTAATAACACTAAATAATATTTATTGAGTGGACTTATATCACTTATAAAATGAAATTAATTATTGAGTATTTCTTATATAACTTTATCTTTAAGAGGACGAATACCTTCCGCAGATACCTCGAAACCCAAAAAATCTATTTTAGACTGCCCAAATAAGCATTTATTCAGGTTGATAGTCTAATCGCATTTATTTAATCGCTCGAACACTTCGATCAATAATACCAACTAGATAACGGGTCACGTACAAAATCATAGCTAAATACTGTCCGCGTGAATATAAACTTAAACAGCTACATTTGTTTACTAAAGAAATGAGACAAAAAAACTTAAAATAGTTTTAAGTTCAACCTAATCGCCATCGCATCTAGTAATAAAGTCAAAAATCTTACGATAATTACTCACAAAAAAAAAACCAAGCTATACAATACTCCTATCACTTGGAAATGCAGACATAAATTAATTTTTTTTTATCTTATAATAATAATTATTATTATATCTTTTTATGTGAGGGTAGGTGAATTGAGTAGTAGACATTTTTGACATCTTAGATTTAAATATATTTTAAAAATAGTTATAGTTTGAATTTTATGTTTATTATTTATATGTAATAAATTACTACCTACCAGCTCTTATTTCCAAGTATTTTCTATAACATCACTGCATTTTACAACTATTTTCACCATGGAAGCACTGAAAGGTACACTTATGGAGATGTCAAAGTCATTCCAAAGTCAAATGGATAACTTTCAGCGGGAACTGCAACAATCTAGTTCTGCTGCCACAACTTCATCTTCCATACCAGGTGATTTTAATGCTTTTAGAAAATTCATCTTGGCTGCTTCAACATCTTTGCATAACCAAGTAGATCTTCTGGGAAGAGAACTGGATCGTAGTGAAATGCGTCGCCGCAGAAAGATGATCCTACTCCATGGAGTTCCTGAAGAAAAATCTGAGGATACTACCGCCGTCATAAGTACACTTATCAGCACGAAACTCCTAGTCCCAGGTTTCAGTAAAACATCCATAAGCCGTTGTCATCATCTGGGACGCCCTTCCGATAAATCTTCCAGGCCTGTGGTTGTCAAACTCAGCGATACCGTGATGCGCAACAAGGTTTGGTACTCCTTAACCAAACTTAAGGGCACAGGTATAACCCAATCTGAGTTTCCAACAAGGAGGTGCCACAGTGTTTTTCTAGAAGCTAGGCGAAGGTATGGCATCACCAAATGTTGGACCAGGGATGGAGTTATCAATAGTTTTACTCCAGATGGCACAAGGCACCAACTTGAGACTTTGTCTGAGCTTGACGCATTATGCAACGGGTCAACTTCTGCTTCATCCGTTTATCCTATTGTGGTTGAGGCAAATAAGGCCCCCGAAAATAAAGGTGCACCACAGCGTACTAAAAGGGCTGGTAAAAAATTTATTTTTTCTTAAATAATTTTATTTTATAATTTTATTAATTTTTGTAATTCTGTTATAACTTTTCTCTGGACTTCATATTTTAATTTTCTTTTTATCATCATATCTTCATTACTTTTCCTTGTTAATCGTACTCGTAGATTAGATAGTAAAATGTAATGATTAATAATCTCTCTTTGGAATGTTTATTATTAGTGATAAGAGTATATTGTAAGGTAGATAATT
This sequence comes from Parnassius smintheus behrii, assembly GCA_036936625.1. Lineage (NCBI taxonomy): Eukaryota > Metazoa > Arthropoda > Insecta > Lepidoptera > Papilionidae > Parnassius > Parnassius smintheus. The sequence continues at coordinate 10,629,987 of JAUPFT010000021.1, read as the reverse complement.
GCTAGTTAACGTATATACTATAACTTTGACATTTTGACTCATCTGACATTAACACCTCTCACCTTTGTGTCTATGGTATGTTAACGTTCTGTTTCTTCACTTATTGTTAAGTGAATTATACATTTCTTTTCATAATCACTTTTCAATGGGATAATTTTATTATATTTTTCTAGGGATATTGTTAATTTAATAAAACAGAAGAAGAGTATGTTAGGGCTGAATCTGAGTGACAGGGTGAGAAACTGTGTGATAAAAGAAGAGTGTGGTTTGCAAGATGATGCAGTGACCAGGATTAAAAAAAAGGAATGCTTCTGTGGTTTGGTCATGTAGAAAGAATGAATGCGGAAAGACTGACAAAGCAAATATATGTTGCAGAAGTGAATGGAAGAATCGAAAAGAGACGTCCTACGCGGAAGTTTGTCGACCAAATTGGCGATATACTAAAAATGGGCCAAATTAAGAGCCTTAACCGACGAGCATGTATGCGTAGGTATATGGATGTGGAAGAGGCGAGAGAGGCATGTCAGGATCGTGCTAAATGGAAGTCTGTAGTCTCTGCCTACCCCTCTGGGTGAGAGGCGTGAGTGTTTATGTTTAATAAAATATAAAGCTACGTCTCATAAAAAATACAAAAAAACACGGTTAGCCACTGACTATATAAAATTCGCTGAGTTGTGAACTGAACTTAAAAAATGCTAGTAACTGCACATAACCAGCATAAGCACTGCGTGCAAAATAATCTTCAAAGAGACCCAAAATCCTTTTGGAGTTTTGTTAATTCTAAAAGAGGTAATCGAAATCCAAAAAAATGGGAAGGTTTTGACCAACGAGCATTGTGCTGTTGAGTTTGCTAAATACTTTCATTCGGTGTATACTACACAGAGAGCAGACTTAAATGTGAGTAAGGCTATCATTGATGACGCTGAAGGGGATAACGAGGCAGCGCGAATTCACTTGAGAGAGTTGTAACTTAAGGACGTACTGACTGCGCTTAAACAACTTAAGCCAAAGAAATCTGCAGGACCAGCTGGAATACCACCTTTTATCTTTAAAGATTGCCATTCTGTGCTAGTAAAACCACTACTTCACATTTATAATAACTGTTTAAACCAAGATAGATTTCCGGAAAAATGGAAAATAACGAAGGTGGTTCCCGTTCCAAAAGAAACCACAGGGACCAGTGTAGAGGACTTTAGACCGGTAGCAGTCCTATCTACTCCAGCCAAGGTATTGGAGTCGGCTATATACAAAAGCTTATATCAACTGATAAACACACAGCTGTCGGAAGCGCAGCACGGGCTTAGACCTGCTCGTAGCACTGCAAATAACCTTCTTGCGCTTGTGACCGATATAATACTGTTACGAGCTTGAGGTTCGTGACAATAAAAATTGCCGATAGAATTACCTAAATTAACACTTTAATTTTCTTTACACAAATTAAAACTTAAAACACCAATAATTAATCACACTGATTCACTTTATTCCGCTCCGAAGCTTCGCTTGTCTCGCCAAATTCAATACTTCCTCGATCGCACCTGGCAGCGCCTATAAATACACATTAGTACCGAATCATCCAGAACATTCAAGTAAATATGAGCACCAATCAACAATGCGCCGAAAGTTCGAGAGTCAGCTTCCAGAAGCTTAGTTCTTCGTTTCGACAACAGATGGCGCTGTCGGTTGAAATATTAATGATGTCACTTTCTGGAAAGCTCTTCCCTCGCTCCGTTACCCAACACTAGATGGCGCTAGTGCCGGATGTCAACTTAGCTGCGCAACAATACCAATATTAGATAGTGAGGGACATACTGATACTGCTTATTTTGATTTCAAAAAAGCATTTGATTTGGTTAATAATAACATATTACTAAAAAAATGGCAAAATTTGGTTTTACCCCACACTGATTGAGTTTTTTCGCTAGCTACATGACAGATAGGCAACAGTATGTAGAATATGAGGGCCATAAGACAAAACCATATTTTACATGGTCTGGTGTGAGTCAGGGGTCGAATCTAGGACCTTTGGAGTTTTTAATCACGATAAATGTCTTACCCAATGTTGTGAAGAAATCAAGATGTTTGTTATTTGCAGATGACCTTAAGATATCGATGGATATAGGTGGTTTGGAGGACTGTGACAGTCTCCAAGACGATATAAATAGAGTTGATGAATGGAGCAAAGGTAACAAATTACAATTTAATATCGCTAAATGCTCAACAATATCTTTCACGCGCAAACATAAGCCCATAGAGTATACTTATTACATTGACAGGACACCTATGTCTGTATTTAGGAGTAAAATTTTCTGCTGATTTAACGCTTAAAGATCATATTGTTGAAACATGTAAAAAGGCTTTTAGAACTCTAGGTTTTACGTTACGTGCAGTTAACGGTTTCACAAATGTGCAAGCTATTATAGCTTTGTACAACACACTAGTTCCGAGTCATTTGGAGTGTAATTCAGTAATTTGGGCTCCTCATGAGAAGAAGTACGATCTAATGCTGGAGAAAGTACAAAACAAATTTGTAAGGTATTTGTATCTTAATTTATATGGGGTGTACCCATTTTACCCACTGCAATATCCCACATTATTTTTTCTGGATATGGTGGGATACAATCAGTTCAGGGCAAGGAGAGAACCTAAACTAGTTTTATATATTTTTATTGTTCTTAGGGGTAGGATTATTAATGAGAATATGTTGAAGAAGATTAATATTTAGGTTCCGGCTAGGTATATATGGCGGCGGCGTCAGCCAGACCTACTGGCCGTCCCTAGATGTCGCACTAACTTACTGCGAGAGGCACCCCTGACGCGAGCGTTTCGAATAGTATTATTAGTATTAAACCTGATCGACAGAGAAATAGATTTATTCTTTTGTACTTTGAACGAATTCACAAAACTTGCTTTATGGATAATTAGCTATAACTTAATATAGTAATATAGGTAGTATAGGATTGTAAATAGTACTTTATCTATCGCATTGGGTAGAAACATGTAATGTTAGATATAAGTTGGTTGTAAATAAATAAATAAATAATGCTGGCAGGTAGTTTACTGATGATGATTTCTTATATTTACGCGAACATATTTGCAATTACCAGTCCGTACTGGTTTACATAATGATTTATTTGCAATTACCAGTCCGTACTGGTTTACATAATGATTGATTTCCATCAAAACATACTTCAAGCCGCTGAAGAAGATTGGTCAGTTTTTACCATCAGTCAAGTGTAATGTCCCTCTGCAAGATGCAGGAGTGTACAAGCTTGATTGTGAATGTGGTCTCTCCTACATAGGACAAACTAAAAGATCAATAAAAACCCGCGTTAAAGAACATATAGCTGATGTGAAGAATCGACGCTCCGGGAAGTCTGCAGTCTGTGAACACGTACAGGATCGCCCCCGTCACTACATCAGATTTGATAGACCGCAAATCCTCGCTAAAGAACACCGATTCCTTCCAAGGATGATTCGCGAGGCTATTGAAATCAAAAAAACATCCTAATTTCAATAGAGAAGATGGCTGGGTGCTACCATCTGCTTGGGATCCTATAATAAATAAAATTAAATCCCAACCCAAGCATACAACTGCAAGACTTCAAGATACCATAAGTTCATACTGCATAGATCGGAACAAAAGTTAAATTTTAATCTATGGTAACCGCGGTTAACTATGACATATGAACGTTGAACATCTCAGTCCCGCCCGTGACCATGAGTGCTGTAAAGCGTTCGAAACGTCGGGTATTTAAAAGTTAAATATACGCGATAAATTCCGTAAAAATAGTATTATTTCAAAGTTTGCTGATGACTTATTTATTTTTGAATTATTTATTTTATACATATTTACTTAGTTTTACATATATTTAGTAATCAGATATATTTTAATATGATTTCTTCAGATGATAGTGTTCGGAGTTCCAATTCCTTCGTCTTTGAGAATCAAAGGCGAAGGAATTGGAACTTGGTCTCTGATGGATTAAGCAGTATTGACAGCTTTGAAAGCATTGTACCTTTAAATATTATGTTAGATTCAACTTTTTCTGAATTTAGCATAAAATTTAACGCTATTCACATAAATGCTCAAAGTATTCCTGTTCATTACTCCCACATATTGTCAAGTTTTAATAGCAAAAACATACACGCTATCCTTGTTTCGGAGTCGTGGTTAAAACCATGTCTTCCATCGACATGCTACTCGCTTCCAGGTTTTCATTTGATTCGTAACGACCGTACCGATCGGGGCGGTGATGGTATTACTATTTATCTACGCTCTCATATACCTTTTTCAGTAATTCAAGTTTCAAATTTTTCGCAGACTGGAAGTGAAGCTGACTTTATCTTTATCGAAGTTCTTCTTGTACAAAATTACTTCTCGGAGTCTTTTACAGTCCCTCTCTCACTGTCGACTACTTCACCACGTTAGAAAATATTCTCAACAATATTACACCTATCTATTTTCACAGTATTATTATGGGGGTTTTAACACTTGTCTTTTAAAAAACAACGCTACATCAATAAAACTTATTATAACTTATTGAAGCAGCAAATTTAAAACTTCTTACTTCTGCCACACACTTTTTCCCTAACTGTGCCCCTTCTCTTCTCGACATAATGTTTGTGTCTTCACCTAACCATGTTCTTAAATTTGGGCAACATGCTGCTAATTCTTTTTCCTATCACGAACTTTTATACTTGTCATACAAATCCGCCCCCTAAAGCTAAGTCAAGGATACTACTTCAGCGTAACTTTAGTGAGTTGGATTTGGAGCAGCTTTTGAATGACGCTGTAAAGAGATCCTTCGATCCTGCGTCAATCTTTCTCTCTCTACACCTTTGCACTCTTCTTCCTTTTTCAAGAAATCCTTCACCGTAACCGCTGTGCGATTGTGGAACTCCTTACCTCTCCATATTCATCGTGCTATTTCTCTTCACTCTTTCAAAAGTCTTGTTATATCGTATTATTTAGAACGCTATTAGATTAATTACTTTACCTTTCTCGTACTCTTTTCTTTTAATCTATTATATGATAATTTATATATAATTTTCACTTATCTTTATTTGTATGTATTATAATATTTTTTATTATTATTTTGTATGCCCCCCTCTATTTTAACTTTTATTTGCACCATTTCTCTACGCAAAGGTTGTCTGGAAGAAATCACTTTCAGAGTGACCGCCTATTGTACGTACCTTAATTTCGTTTTAACTGTATTTGATGTATCTTTATTGTGGTGTACAAAAAAGAACAAATAAATAAATAAGTAACATTTAGTGTGAAATCAACCCTAAGGTATAACAAATAAAGTTCTATTTCACGTTATTACTTTGCGAGCTAAGTCATTTTGTTATGTTTCTGTTTTCTGCTTCGAATTTGGTCCAGGTAGTATTGAGTCGCGTTGAACACTAAAATAAGTTATAATATGATCCTCACCATGATTACAGCCCTCCACAAGTCCACTGCTGTACATAGGCCTCCCCCAAGTAATGCCATAAAGCACGGTCCTGAGCCACCTGCATCCATCGACTTCCTGCATATCTTACCAGGTCGTCACTCCATCTAGTGGGGGGTCGCCCTACACTACGCCTACCGGTACGAGGCTGCCACTCGAGAACCTTTCTTCGCCATCGGTTATCGGTTCTTCGAGCTATATGGCTGGCCCATTGCCACTTCAGCTTGCTAATCCGTTGGGCTATGTCGGTCACTCTGGTTTTACTGCGGATATCCTCATTTCTGAGTCTATCACGCAGAGAAACTCCGAGTATAGCCTCTCCATAGCTCGCTGAGCGACCTTGAGCGTCCTCATACGGCCAGCAGTGAAGGACCACGTCTCAGATCCTTAAGTCATCACTGGCAACACGCACTGGTTGTACAATCTAGTTTTTAGAGATTGAGGTATACCTGACGAGAAGATATGTCATAATTTCCCGAACGCTGCCCAGCCGAGTTGAATCCGTCGATTGACCTTTCGGTCGAAGTTGGACTTACCTAGTCGGACTATTTGCCCCAGGTAAACGTACTCGTCAACAACTTCGAGCATAGTGCTCCCAACTACTACCGGCATAGGTGTGACATGGACATTAAACATAATCTTTGTTTTGTCCATGTTCATCTTAAGACCTATCCGTTGGGAGGCACTATTGAGGTCATTGAGCATAGTGCTTAAGTCCTCCAGCGATTCTGCCATAAGGACTATATCGTCGGCAAATCGAAGGTGAGTGATGTACTCGCCATTGATGTTAATACCGTATCCTTTCCAGTCCAGTAGCTTGAAAACGTCTTCCAATGCATTGGTGAAGAGTTTCGGGGATATAACGTCACCCTGTCTTACACCTCTCTGCAGTTGGATAGGTTTCGAGCTCTGGTTCTGTACTCGGATAGCCATCGTAGCCCTACTGTACAAACACTTCAGCACTTCGATATACTGACAGTCATCTTGGCACCGCTGAGGGACTGTAGCACCGCCCAAATTTCGACGAAATCAAAGGCTTTCTCATAGTCTACATACACCAGGCAAAGTGGCAGATTGTACTCTTCAGTCTTCTGTACAATCTGCCGTAGGGTATGTATGTGGTATTGAAGCCTTTTCGGAAACCGGCTTGTTCGGGAGGCTGGAAGTCGTCGAGTCTGTGTGCGAGACGATTCGTAATGACTCTCGAAAACAGCACGTAGACGCGGCTCAGAAGGGAAATCGGTCTGTAGTTCTTCAAGATAGCGTTGTCGCCTTTCTTAAAGAACAAGACCACCGCACTTCTGCTCCACGCCTCTGGAGTAGTGCCACCATGGAGGATGGAATTGAAGAGCTTCTGAAGGACTTCAAGTACCGGTATTCCACCCGCTTTCAGAAGCTCCGCTGTAATTCCATCCTCGCCTAGGGCCCTGCCGTTTTTAAGGTGCTGGAGAGCCATTCTAATCTCGCTTAGACGGACGAATGTAAATAAATATGAAATATGATCCTAAGTTTATTAAAATTATTTTTATGTGTTGGGCATTTATGATTGTTGGTATACGTACTTTCTACACCAGCTATTTTAGTTTTTGTATATATATATATATATATATATATATATATATATATATATATATATATATATATATATATATATATATATATATATAAATAAAGTGAATTTAATTACTATTTGAACTTTATTCTTATTTATAATCTAAAAAACTACATTAGAAATGCTAGCAACGAAGTGTGAATTTAATCACTTGTTTAATTCTATTTTTATCGTAATTTAAAAACTTCGACAATACGTGGTTTAAGTACTTCCCGCCGCCTGGCGGCGCTACGTGTTTTTCGTATTGTCGTCTGCACAGACTACTTGGGTCGTGCAGGTCTCGGGCCTCGGGGTATGCCCCCATTGTCCTCGCGGTCCATTACTATGGATCGGTCCTGGTAGCCTTTTCAGGCGTTGTTAGATTATTCGGCTTTTAGTCCGTAGTTGGTAGGAAAGATTTTTTCGTAGTCGGTTAAAACTACGAAAAAAGGGAGATTGACTTGAGGTGTCTAAGTTGGCCTATCGGCGGCATTGTGGGTTGTTACTCGACTCTCTAATCGATATAGAGAGGAGTTCTCTTGGATTGGGTCGCCCGTCCGGGGGGCGAGTGTGTAGCGGCGCTAGGTTGCTGAGGTGTAAGTGTGGCCCATTGTCTGTGCGGTCGAAAAGTCCGCGCGCCAACCGGGCCACAAAGTCCTGAATGGTTTCGATCTTAAGGTCGGCCGCTATGACGTCATTCCGGACGTAGCGACCCGCACTGACAATGGTTCTTAACGTCAAGTTTTGCTGGGCCTGCAGTCGCCGCCTCAGAGGCTTGCTCTGAAGCGCGTACCAGGCCGGAGCAGCGTAGGTGATAATGGGTCTTACGTACATCTTAAAGATCTACACTTTTGTCTTAAGTGGTAACTTGGATGCCAGGACCGGACGGAGCATCGCCCGCGCACATCTGTTTCTCGGACGACGAAGTCGACGTGTGCAGTCATGCGCAGCGCCCGGTCGATCCGGCACCCAAGGTAGGTCACGGCCTTCTCGTACGCGATCTTCTGGCCATTGAGGGTTAGCGGAGGTGGTAGATTCCTGAGGCGGCGAGTGAGCAGAGCGGTCGTCTTACCAACGTTGACGACCATCCTCCACTCATCTAGCCATGGTGGCAACAGGTCCAGCAGACGTTGCATCCTGGCAGTGGCAATGTGGGCTATTCTAGACTAGGTGAAGTAGGCGCTATCGTCCGCGTATAACGCCAATTCTACGTCGTCCTCCCACTCTTGCAGCCTTCCTGCCAGTGTAGGGACGTCATTAGTGTACGCCGCGTACAGGACTGGACACAAACAGCTGCCCTGAGGAATGCCGGCTCTGATGGTTCTTTTTGCGGACTCGGCGTCCTCTACGCAGACGTAGAACTTCCTGTCTGCCAGGAAAGACGCAACTAGCCGCAACATAGCAGGAGAGACACTGGTCTGTTCTTCCAGTTTATAAAGTAGCCCAGAATGCCACACCCTGTCGAACGCCTTCTCGATATCGAGAAAGACGCCCAACGATGTGCGGCCACGGTTGTAAGCAGGTGCAGCACTCTGGTCAGCTGTATTGCTGTTGATTGATCCCTCCTGAATCCGTGCTACTTCACCCGAAGTTGGATGCACGGATGGAGGCGTCTTAGCAACAATCTTTCTAGCAGTTTAGCTATGTGCGGTAGCAGCGTGATCGGCCTGTAACTGGCAGCTCTACACCTGTCCTTCCCGGGTTTCGGCAAGACGATAACTTTGCCTTTCTTCCAGTCCTCCGGGAAGTGGGATGCCCGCAATATCCCATTGTAGAGTCGACCAAGCTCTACTAGGACTCTATGGGGGAGCTGTCGGAGTGCAGCGTTGGTAATCTCATCGTGCCCTGGCGCCTTCCTCGGTTGCAGGCGGGTTACTGTCCTCCGCAGTTCAGCGGGGGAGATGAACCACTCTCCTGCAAGCGGTGGCGCGGGTGACTACAGGAACTCCTGTACGCAACTCTCTTTCCGGGGATGAAGCTCCATGAACTCCGCACTTGCTGGGTTCGGCATAAATTGCTCCTCGAAGTGCTCTACTAGGATATCCGCTCTACCCTTGGCAACGTAATGACGTTCGCCCGCGTTGTTGGTCAGCGGGCAAACGGGAGGTTTGGCTTTAGTTACCTGTCGGTTCAGTTTGTGGAGCGACGTATCATGCTCTACCGCTTTCCATATACGTCGCTCCCAGGCCTCTCCTCTGTGTGCCTGGACCGCAACCGACAGTTCCTCCGACAGGGTTTTCAATTGCGTTTTGATTCTCGGGCAGCGAGTACGTGCCCTGAGCTTCCTTAACGCCCTTTTCCTCCTGATCTGCACGCTTAGCTGTAGCGGCAGATCATCTTTCCTTGCAGATATCGGGACGATCGCAGAGGCAGCGTAGAGGGCCTCCTGTATCGCCTTGGTCATTCTGGTAGCAGCGGCCTCTACGTCGTCCGCTGTGCTTAAGGGGTGGTGTACTGGAGGTCTCTCCTGCAGGTGTTGATGGTAGAGCCTCCAGTCGACACGTGTCTTAAATGCTCTGGGCGGCGTAGTCATCGCCTTCAGGCCAAGGGTAATCTAGATCGGGAGGTGCTGTGAATTAAGGTCGTACAGCACCTCTACCACTATCGGGTAGTTGACGTTCCTAGAGAGCACGATGTCCAATACATCCGGACGTTTCCGTGGATCTGCCGGAACGTGTGTAGGTTCTTCGGGACCTAAGACGTCATAGCTGTCTTTCAGCGTCTTCGAATAATGCATGACCGGGTTGATCACTCTAGATCCCCACGCCGCGTGTTTGCCGTTTAGGTCCCCGGCGACGATGGTCGGTGTTTCGCCTTCCATTACCGTCCGGACGTCGGAAGACCAGAGTGGAGTCCCTGGCGGGTGGTATGCTGCGTAGATCCTTAGTTCCCCGCCCACCGCCTCCATTTTATGCTGATAGAGCGCATCGTTTGGTACTCGTACTCCGGTGGATCGAATTCTTGATGGACGATGTCCCTTCTCACTAGAAACACCGTCCCTCTGTAGGCGGCCCCTTGAGAAGTGACCTCGTCCCTCCTGTACATGTGGTAATTGGGCAGCTTTACGTGCGTGTTCGGGTTTAATTTCGTCTTTCCCAGCAAGATGATTTGTATGTATTGTTGTTGGGCGACAGTGCGGAGTCCATGCAGCTTCTGCTGTATTCCATCCGGGTTCCAGTAGAAGAAGCGCAGGTTAGCCTCCTTCGTAGTGCCGTGTCAGGAGGTTTGCCAGCACCTTCATCACTGCTGTAATCGGATCTGTCCCGGCTCTAATATCGGCCAGGACCGACTTCGATTGCTATGCTAACCAAACGTTGGATGGCGTCAGAAGTCTCGAAGCCGCCTGATGGTGTTCTTGGAGCCTGTGAAGGCGTTGGCACTGGTCTCGAGTGTTGGTGTACTTCCCTTTGTATATGGATAGAGTGCGCTCTATACGTAGAGCGGGCTCTATTTTCCGATAGAGCCCTTTCTGGCACTCTACCCATTCTGGCTTTCTTCTGTTGTTTGGTAACCTGCACCTGGGCTATCGTTACCGCTGGGGTTGGGGTAGAGGTTGCTGCCTGTGTCTTTTCAGACACAAGTTTGTTCGGGTACTCGGCGACTTTTTTCCGAGAAATATTGGAATTTGGTACGGCCGTTGTATAAAGCATCACCAGTGTCCGCATAGAAATGAATGTGACCAGTTTGCAACGTATTATTGCTACACAGAAAAAAACAGCGGTAATGATAGCACGCAGCCTTGTGGCACAGCGTAAATAGGCTTGCAAACTATTGAAAAACACCTCCATCTGTCCACCTCCCTCCCTCAATTGCGTGCACTAACCCCGCTACCGCTAATACCAGCGTAGGCACACGAGGCATTTTCAGTTAAAGTAGACTCTGCGGTCAGCCACCGCAACATCGCTTTTTTAACAACTTTAATATTATAATTTATTTCCGCAAAGTAACGCCTGATTCGGTTAATTAAACAGTTCAAGTTCAACTTCAAAAAAAGAACAGTTAGAACTCAATTTGACTGTATGTTTTTTTTTGCATGTCGATATATTCGTAAATTGTGAATTGATGTTTATTATTTTTTATTAAATATGTTGAAAATATTGTTCCCAATAAATTTGAGGAATGAAATCATAGGGGTGAAAAATACGGAATGAAATTTTTAGTCTAAATATTTAGCCGACATTCGAGATTTTATATTAAAGAACTAAAAAGAATAAAATCATTTCCTCATATTAGCTTCTAAAACCTTAGAATCGATTTCAGCAACAAAATTTTACTTTATGCTCCTGTTCAGCGTAACACCGCTGCGTTCTGAGTATACTGTGAAGTAGGTGGAGCTCATTAGCGTGGGCGGCGAGACCAAATAATAATAATATACAACACTTGTTTGTTGAGCTACGTATACGACTAATTACCACGGCATCACGGGTATACATTACAATGTTGTCCACCTAATTAATTATTGCTAGTATAACAATCTACCTGCTAATCCCTGATCTGCCGGATATCCAATGGATAATTTAAGTGGTAGAGCTACGGTGCAACGAGTCATGGTTGTAGCAAGAATGGCTCGGCTCGACCGGGGTAGATCCACGCTCTCATAGAATATCAGCGTAAAATAGCAGCTTAATGCCGCTGTTTCGTAAGGTAAATGTAGAGAACTGGAGACCCTTTTTACTGGATTCGATGCATTTCATCTGAATTCTCAGGAGTGGTAACGTCAACATCTGCATTTTGATTCTTAATTGAGAATAAATGTAGAAGTCTATGGGCCACTGCATTCTCTACTATTAGGTAGACTGTGTGCTCGTTTATCACCCGATACTATAAAGAAAGGTGAAACAGGATTTCTCCACGTAAGAAATTCATAATTTATAATTATTTATTTGCATAGAATGTAGGTAGATATTACAAGAGTATTATTAAAACATAAAAGTTCCTTTACATTCTGCCTTATCGAGGCGTGCAAATTTTGACTAATTAGATATAACAAATTTTTTTGATGAATTTAACTTATTTACAAATATCAAAATGTTCATATGTAAAAACAGTAAAAATAAATAACTAATAATTATTCTATAACTATCGAAGTCCTTTATAAACTCCCTGCGAAAAATTCAAGCATTTTTAGATACAGATATTTAAATATGTAATTTGTTTTGATTTTTTTGATCAAGATACTCATTAACAGTATAGAAAAAACTAAGTAAAAGCCATTCATGAAGTTTGTTTTTTAACTTTGTCATTGGGAAATTTTTAAACTCGTCGTTTACGTACGTTGGTAAAGACTTAAAGATTTTAATCGCCATTATGTATGAATTTTTTTTGGAAGAGCATCAATTTACATTCTGAAAAATATATTCTGTTATTAGATTTTTCTCTTAAACTTCTATCTCTTAAAAATTATTACTAAGGAAGTATTCAGGAATTTGCTTGACAAAAATCGCCACTTGTTTTATATACATACATGCGAGTGGCAGCACTTTTATTCCTTTAAATAATGGTTTGCATTATGTCATGAAATGTGCTCCACAGATTGCTCGAATGCATTTTTTTTGGATTTTTAATACGCGTTCTATTTCAGTTGCCCCATATTAGGAGTCCGTACTGCAATATCGATGAAACGTAGCCATGATAGGCGTATAACGCTGCTTTGGCAAATGCTATTTCTCGAAGTCGAGGAAATGCAAATACAAATCTGTTTAATTTGTCAGATATCGATTGAACATGCATTTTCCAATTACAATTATTGTCAATAGTGATACCAAGAAATTTATAATAATCAACATCTTGTAGCACTTTTTCATTACACATTATAATTAAATAAATTTGCTTACTTCTAGTCGTGTGAATTTGCATTATTTTAGTTTTATTTATATTTACAGTCATATTGTTACAATTTAACCAATCAATTATATCTTTTAATGTACTATTGATATCAAATTCAAAAAGCATTTTATTCGTACATTTAAGAATGATTGTTGCATCATCAGCGAAAATAAATGTTTTATGAAGAGTTATTCTTGGTAGCTCATTAATATATATTACGAAGAGTATAGGACCCAGAATACTTCTTTGTGGTACACCATGTTTGTTTAACCGATATTCCGACCGAATGTGCACTTTTTTAAGGTTTTTGAGCATTGTTATTTCAGTTCATTGCTGTCTTCGACCCAGATAACTTTTAAACCGTTCATTTGCTTTTTCACGTATTCCGTATCTTTCGAGTTTATTGAGAAGTATTAAATGATGAACAAAGTCAAATGCTTTACTTATATCCAAAAAAAGAGCTACCACCGTTATTGATGCATTCTCTAATAAACTTAACGAATTGGAAGGTCGCTAATGTTGTGGAATTATTTTTTACAAAATCATTTTGTGCGTTATTAATAATGTTAAATTTTTTCATAAAATTATTAAGTCTCTTAAGTATTGCTTTTTCAAAAACTTTTGATAAAATGGGCACTATTGCAACAGGTCTGTAATTATTAATATCTTTAGTATCGCCCATTTTCGCAGAAAAAATTCCTTGGGTAAACATAACTTTATGATATGACTAAGTATTGGTGCTATATTTAAAGAACTTAGTTTTAATATTTTTGTCGGTAACCCATCATACCCAACCAAATTAGTGTTTCGACGAGATAATATAATTTTAATAATTTCATCAGGAGTCGTGGGCCGTAAGAATATAGTAGAGTGACGGGATTGTTTATACATACAATATTACTTACTTTTATATTATTACGTATTTGGTTTGTCTTTATTTGTAGAATCTATAAAAAAATTATTAAACCAATTTGCAATGTCATATCCTTCTACCAGGGTTCTTCCATTGTAATTTATGGTGTCTATTTCTTTATTAGTTAGTCCATTAGTTATATTTGCTCTTATGACATTCCATATAGCTTTACCTTTATTATTTGAGGCTAATATATATTTTTCATTTTGAATTTTTTGTGCCTTTAAAATACATTTCCTATGAATTTTAGCGTAACTTATATATCCTGATTTATTTAAACTTTTATTTGCCGCTGTAAGCAGATATTTACAATATAGCTTTCTTTTTACTACGCAAGATTTTTTTATACCTCTTGAAAGCCAATAAATTTTCTTATTTCTTAAGGAAATCTTAATTAATTTGGTTGGGAAGCACAGGCCGAAGAACAGTTTGTAAATATTATAAAAGCTTGAAAATGCTTTGTTGGTGTCTTGTTCAGTATAGATTTCAGAAAAAGTTATTGATTGTATACATTCCAAGAACTTTTCTATGTTATCTTTCGCAAAGTCTCTTTTTTCTTCGACACTGTCACAATGATAAGTACCGATGTTTACACTTTACCATTCATAGTGATAAGATTATACCATGGCTTGAATGTGTACATTGAATCATGTCAATCTTCGCATTGCTAAGCGTTCTTAACACCTTGCTCATGGATATTAGCTCTCTTGAAAGAGTGCTCTATGCTTCTCGAAACGTTACGTTAGATAGGATAAACAGTACGATAATACGTTTTATCATCCGTTTTTCGTTTCGGTTAACTAAAAAGCTGATACGAGATCTGGAACGACAATGAATCCATGCGTAAAACTTTTATCACGTTTGATGTTATTCATTCGACTTCTTTACCGCATCGTTTATATTCTTTATAATATCGTGTTACATTCGTTTATATTGTAACGGATTATCTGAATCATCATCATCAACATTACAGCCCTTCACAAGTCCACTGCTGAACATAGGCCTCCCCCAAGTAATGTCACAAAGGACGGTCCTGAGCCACCTGCATCCATACACTTCCTGCATATCTTACCAGGTCGTCACTCCATCTAGTGTTGTGCGACCCAAGTAATACCACTCGAGAACCTTTCTTCCCCATCGGTTATCCGTTCTTCGAGCTATATGGCCGGTCCATTGCCACTTCAGCTTGCTAATCCGTCGGGCTATGTCGGTCCCTCTGGTTTTACTGCGGATATCCTCATTTCTAAGTCTATCACGCAGAGAAACTCCGAGTATAGCCCTCTCCATAGCTCGCTGAGCGACCTTGAGCGTCCTCATACGGCCAGCAGTGAAGGACCACGTCTCAGATCCGTAAGTCATCACTGGCAACACGCACTGGTTGTACACTTAAGTCTTCAGAGATGGAGGTATACCTGACGAGAAGATGTGTCGTATTTTCCCGAACGCTGCCCAGCCGAGTCGAATCCGTCGTTTGACCTCTCGGTCGAAGTTGGACTTACCTAGTCGAACTATTTGTCCCAGGTAAACGTACTCGTCAACAACTTCGAGCATAGTGCTCTCAACAACTACCGGCATAGGTGTGACATGGACATTAAACGTGATCTTTGTTTTGTCCATGTTCATCTTAAAACCTATCCGTTGGGAGACACCAACGGATAGGATCCAGTGATTCTGCCATAAGGACGATATCGTCAAATTGAGGATGAGTGATGTACTCGCCATTGATGTTAATACCGTATCCTTTCCAGTCCAGTAGCTTGAAAACGTCTTCCAACGCAACGGTGAAGAGTTTCGGGGATATAACGTCACCCTGTCTTACACCTCTCTGCAGTTGGATAGGTTTTGAACTCTGGTTCTGTACTTGGATAGCCATCGTAGCCCTTCTGTACAAACACTTCAGCACTTCGATATACCGACAGTCAACTTGGCACCGCTGAAGGGGCTGTACCGCGGAAGGTGTTGTGCACCGCCCAAATTTCGACGGAATGAAAGGTTTTCTCATAGTCCACATATGCCAGGCAAAGTGGCAGATTGTACTCTTCGGTCTTCCGTACAATCTGCCGCAGGGTATGTATGTGGTCTATGGTACTGAAGCCTTTTCGGAAACTGGCTTGTTCGGGAGGCTGGAAGTCGTCGAGTCTGCGTCCGAGACGATTCGTAATGACTCTCGAAAACAGCACGTAGACGCGGCTCAGAAGGGAAATTGGTCTTAGTTTTTCAAGAGTGCGTTGTCGCCTTTCTTAAAGAACAAGACCACCGCACTTCTGCTCCACGCCTCAGAAGTAGTGCCACCATAGAGGACGGAATTGAAGAGCTTCTGAAAGACATCAAGTACCGGTGTTCCACCCGCTTTCAGAAGCTCCGCTGTAATTCCATCCTCGCCTGGGGCCCTGCCGTTTTTAATTTAATTTTAGTAAGCTAAAGTGGCAATGGGCTGGCCATATAGCTCGTAGAACCGACAACCGTTGGGGAAAAAAAGTTCTCGAGTGGCAGCCTCGTACCAGTAGGCGAAGTGTAGGGCAACCCCCCACTAGATGGAGTGACGACCTCGTAAGACATGCAGGAAGTCGATGGATGCAGGTAGCTCAGGACCGTGGTTTGTGGCATACCTTGGGGGAGGCCTATGTTCAGCAGTGGACTTGTAAAGGGCTGTAATGATGACGCCGTTATGTTGCGTCATCCATTTTTTGCTGAGGCTTATGTGCGAATTAAACTCCGATACAATTTTAATTTGGTTATTTTCGAGATTTTTTATTCCGTTATCAAATTTAATAGCATCCTGATAATCTTAATTTCCGGTTAAGCTTTTAATAGCAGATCCTAAGCCATCAATTAAACTCTCTTCGCTCGACTAGGTTCGAGTCCTTTTAAATTATTTAAAACTCTATGAATTTATATTATTTATAATAGTTGATTTGAAGAGAATATAGGGAAAACTTATCATTATTTAATCTTAATTCGAAATCGGATAACTGCTGTCTCACTGCAATAGTTTTCTCTTCTATATTATTGATAATGTGACACTAGACGAGTTCGACCTGATTTATAAAGGAGGAGGCCAGGACCATCGTTGAGACTTTTAAGTCTTATCTCCTGTGTTTGAGTGAGATGCGCCATCATCACCAACGGGATTCTGTAACAATTTAGCGCTATTAGGGACTCGCTTAATGCGAGCTTGGCAAGGGGACCACGTTTCCTTGAAGTATAAATATGTATAGGTAGGTTAGTCAGAACGATATCGTAGGTGTATCTGAGTGCTAATTTCTGTCGGCTAGCAAGCGGGTTTTTTATGAAAATCTGCTATTGTGGTTCATACTGAATTTCGGGTTCTCTATCCCTATTTCTATTCTCAATTAAAACTGTGCGATCATGTAAAGTGGACTGATTTATAATTTCATAAACTAACTTCATTTGTTCTCTATGATTTTGAGTTTACTGTTGAAGTAGATGCCGGGTAAGGTCTACACCTACTAGGTCTCTGGGGTCAAAGTGACCTGTGATAGAAGGGCCTGCATTTCGTCATGCTGTGCACCGAACTATTTGAGTGATAATCGCGTATGGTACTAGGTTTACAGCTGGCTCATCTTTACGCTGAAGTTTTAGTAATCGAAGATGTTCGAGAAGGGTTGAATGGAAACGTTCTACATTTCCATTGTCGTTTGGTGAAAGAAGAAGTATTTTATGGTGGTTAATATTGTGCATTCTTAAAAAATTCTGAAAATAGTTGGTTAGTGAATTCAGTTCCGTTATTGTTATTGTTATAGAATAATATATAGAAAGTAGCGCCCTCTATAATAAAAATGCATCCTACATTAGATATCTATAAATATACATAACGTTATAGCGGTAAAAGTATTCTACTAGTTTAGCTTAATAAATATATTCATTGAAAGTTGCGTCCTCTGTCATAAAATGCATCATACGTTTCACAGTCATAATAGAATTGTAATGATGAAAGAATTTTTTAAATCGGTCAAGTAGTTTTTAGGCACCATTGCAAAAAGCGATTCAGCTTAGCCACCCGCACACACAGTAAAAACATAACCATCCTTTTTCGTCTGTAGTCGGATAAACAACTGGTTGACTACGGTTGTGTATCGGCTGCTTTGGATAAATATCCGTTGTCAACGGTTGCTTTACACCTATATCATAACATCATAATAATTATCGAAAAGTTATATTAGCATTGTAATAATGACACCGTAAATAATCGATTAAAAAAAGGGAATCGATTTTAATGAGATTTATGACTCGCAACATTTTTCATTTTATCCACAAACTAATGAATTACGCACTTACCTAATTTTATTTTTATCATTTCACTACCTTTTTTTGTGCAAAAATATTCCCATCTTTTTAGGATAAATGAATACCGCGATTAATAACCATAATAAAGATATATTTTTTTAACAAATGCATATTGTTGGGCGTTCCGTGGCCGAAAATGGGCATCCCCCTTTATACACGAAAAACTTTATCGGTTCGCTGAGGGCTGAGGATCGTTTTCTGTGTCATTGACGCTTGGATAATCGTTTACCGGAACAACCTCGGGATCGTAATTCTTGTGGTTTATATAATCATTATAGCTACTACCGTAAGATGGACATTTGTAGTAATCCGCGTAATAGTTGTTGTAGTAAGGCTCATAGTAATAGTTATCATAGCCGTCACACTCTTTAAAATTCATTTCACGGCTTTTAAAATAATTTTTAGGTGGGTTACCGTGCTGGTACCAATCATGGCCAGTTAATCGTCCTGTAGGAGGTAAGGCTTTAGGTGTGAAATGTTGAACACCGCTCATGGGCTTAGGCCCAAAATTCTGAGGTTGCTCATAACGAGGCTGAATACGGAACACGTTACTTTGTGGGTTATAATTCGGTGGTGGTGCACTGAACATTTGTTGAGAAAGTGTTGTCATGCGGTACTGAGGCTGATGTTGAGGGCCCGCATTGAACTTAAATTGATTTTGTGGTTGAGTAAATTTAAATGGTTGAGATTGAGGTGGCATCCACATCGGTCTCTGAGTAGCGGGTGCTAACATCATAGGTGGAGGCTGGTAATTTTGCTTAGATTGAGAAGGCATTGAAATTGGTATTTGTGCTCTTGGAGGCGGCTTGAGAGTTTTAGGGTGTACATCATTATTACGCTGTTGCAAATATAAAGTATTTAATTCCTCCTGAATAAATTTCAATGCCTGCTCTATTGTAGAAAGGCGCATACACCTTATTCTAGACCCTAACGGCTCATGTAAACCACGAACGAAAGCCTGCATAGTGAGCTTTTTATAGAATGCCCGCTTAGACTCGATAGTGGTCGGGATAGTAACGATATATATGTCATGATGGTACTAAAAAGAGTCTGACAGTGATCGTAAAACTCCTGAGGGCTATTGTGCCCTTGCGAAGCTAAGGAAAGGTCATTGTATAGCGCAGTTTCGTCTCTTTGATCTGCGAAGTTATTAATAAGAGATTCGTGAATCCCTAGCCAATTATCAGGGATGCCATTAGAATTTATGATTGAAGCCGCAGTTCCGGTGATTTTATTCAAAATTCCGTTTATTAAATATAAATTAGATAATTCACTACCGGCTTCGGAGCTCATGTAAGTTAATACGACTTGATCGCATATTTTAATAAATCTCGTGAGAATATTTGGATTACCGTCGAAATCTGGCACGGGGCGCAAGGCCTTATATATTACATCGGGATCATAAGACATTTTGGAAGTTATTGAATTTAAATTTAATTCTTCCTCGATATTCCTTAAATTATCTAAATCTATATTTCGGCGAGACTGTCGAAAACCAGCCTCGCTAGGCTCCCTATTCTTTGGGTGAAAAATTTTGGACAATAAGGATAAAACTTATAGGATAAAAGGAAAGCAACACTAAAAGAAAGTTTTGCGTACTTACAATATCATTCTGGTTTCCTCCGCGTATCGATTTTCGGATACTCGTCCCCGGTGCTACTGCCACGTGGTTCGGATATTAGATTAAGGCTTGAGAGCCAAATCAGCGTCTTTAAGCGCCAACCGAAATCTACCGATTTTTGGAGATTTTAAAGCCGCGTACTGACTCTAATATCCTACCGACTGCGCCAATTACGTTAGCTGCAGCCGCAGGACTTAAAAAAAGAACCCTAAAAAAGTTATGCTCATAACAAATTGAAACTATACGCGAACAGTCCCGACCTGTGCGTACCTACTGTTGTTGTGTACTTTCAATATACGCTTCTACTGTACCTCAATTTCTGTAATACATGCATATGTCTAGAGAAAACAATAAACAATTTATTATTACTTATAAACAGCTGTTTATTATAGGAGAGAGGTCTATAGATAGTACACGAGACGATTGCTTTATTACACGGTGTTTTAATAGAACCTATCATCGACTCGAATGAAACAGAACAGAAACAGAAACTTTTTTTATTCAATATAGATTGTAAACAATACTTATTGGAAGTCACTTTTTTATTTACCACTGGTTCGCAAAAAAAAACCTCTGTCCTGGGAAGAACCAGCAAGAAGTGTGTGTGTGCGTGCGTGCGTGCATTCGTGCGTGCGTGCGTGCGTGCGTGCGTGCGTGCGCGCGCGCGTGCGTGCGCGTGTGCGTGTGCGTGTGCATGTGCGTGTGCGTGTGCGTGTGCATGTGCGTGTGCGTGTGCGTGTGCGTGTGCGTGTGCGAGTGCGTGTGCGTGTGCGTGTGCGTGTGCGTGTGCGTGTGCGTGTGCGTGTGCGTGTGCGTGTGCGTGTGCGTGTGCGTGCGTGTGTGTGTGTGTGTGTGTGTGTGTGTGTGTGTGTGTAAACATTTTGTTTATTTTAAATCAGTGGTTTTCCGTGATACGATATATGTATCAAAATAGGTATCCTGTAAGTCAGCCAATATTTATTAACATTTATCATAATAATCCTACACAAGTCGTAAGGAATG
The DNA here is from genome assembly GCA_036936625.1 of Parnassius smintheus behrii. NCBI lineage: Eukaryota > Metazoa > Arthropoda > Insecta > Lepidoptera > Papilionidae > Parnassius > Parnassius smintheus. The sequence continues at coordinate 10,609,270 of JAUPFT010000021.1, read as the reverse complement.
CCACTAAAACACGGTCCTGATCCAATTGGCGTCCATCAACTTCCTACATGTCTTCTTCCTACAAATCATCACTCCATCTAGTAGGAAGCCACCCAAACTTTGTTTATCGAACAAGGTCGCCACTCGACAACCTTCCTCCCACATCTTTTGAGCACCATAAGCTACATGACCACAAGCTATATGGTGAATATATATATATATATATATATATATATATATATATATATATATATATATATATATATATATATATATATATATATATCAGCCCATAAACATCTATATTTAATGACTTTTTGATTATGACCGAGGACTGTGAGGTTTCCGGCTATCTACACTCACTATAAAAAACACAGTCACATTAAGCTGCATTTTACGCTGGTATTCTGTGAGAGTATTCTTACTTAGCTCGTGAGAGCTTCCTACTTTTACATTTTTTCTTAAGTTGACTAAGAAGTTCTGTTTCATCAACGCTAATTTTTCCAAGATCCATCAGTTCTTCTATATCTATCAAAGATTTTTCATCCAGATTCTGAATGTTTTTCATAGGGTTTAGTTTGGAGTCATAATTTTTTTTCTGATAAGATAGCTGTTGCTGCAATTTTATTTTTCTCGGTGTAAGTGCAATGGTGGGAATCGAATTATAATTTTTAGATGTTTCCTTAGACTAAGCTTGAGAAAAAAATATGCTCTTTTATGCCGTTATTATCTTTCTATGCAGCATACTCAATCTCAATAATAAAATAGTAGAAATTACTATTCGATCAATATGTATTTATTTATTTTAACGAAAAATAATATTATATTCAGTAAACTATAAAAAGGAAACTGTTAACGAATCAGGAATAGTAAGAATGGCACCAATGGCATCGTAAGATGATCTCTCATCTGGTAGATTACATGATAATTGATGGCTCAAGAAAAAATTGATTTACCTTGTACATCTTTTGAAGTGTAGAACCGAGCTTCATTTCACAAACTACACTATATTACATATTCAAAATATTATGGGTGGCACGTGGCATTACATCTTAGTCTTCAGAGTTGGCGACGTATTTGCAATTTGTAGTGGTTTCTTGGCCTTGAGATCGTAAATATCCTTGGACTACAGCTTACTTACAATTAGGTTGACTGTAAGCTAGTTTGCCTTCTCCGTGATAGAAAAAAGCTTACGGAACTAATACAATGTGGTATTAAAGTTGGCTTGGTACCCTCGACCACTCGCATTCTATTGTCCGTCAACAGTTGAAAGTCAGAGGTCTGAAAATAATCTGGGCAATTGACGCTGTTCCTTGTGAGATGCCTGGTAAGCCGGTGATTACAAAATTACTTCCCTACATCGCTTAAACACTGATCTTTAGGAAAACTGCAATAAATAAATAAAAAACGATGTGGTCGAAATTTAAAAGTCAGTAATTTTAATATATTAATACTCTTATGTATTGTATTATATTTAATTTTTGTTGCTTTATGGCTATATCAGTATTCATTAAGTAACTTTTTTTTTAAAGAAATATTCTCCTCATTCTATTAATTATTGGGATTATGTTGCGTACACTAGCAACAAGACGGAATTTCGTACAACATTTTTGTTTTGCTGTTTTGTATGTGTTAACCTTTTGCTTTGAAACTTTATCAAGTATCACCTATACGAAGATGCGGTACAGTTATCATAATTAAATTAAAGATATTATTCAATATTCACACTGCTGCGCACAGAGAAACTTTGAGCATGTTCCTCTCTAAAGATATCTTCACCACTTTAAGTTGTTGTTCACCACTTTTTCTTGTACGATCAACAGTGAAGGACCATAATATTTCAGTTCCATAGGTCATTATAGGCAACAAGACGTTTGTACGGTTTTTTAAGATTAAGTTTAATACTTACCCTTTTTAGTAGAAAAATATTATTTAAAGGTTTGTATTTATTTCGTTGTTTTAGATATAAAGAATACTTAAAATTCAATCAAAAATGCCAATAGTTACGCCGATAGAATTTCTTAACAATGTGCCACTAAATTGATTTTATCTCACTTTAGTGACATAAGAAAATATATCGTTTCATCTCATCCCGTGAATATTAATAGCTCAAAGAGAAAAATGTCGTAGTCTCCCGCAGATACATTATTGTCGATTCGATCATCTAGAAATATACTTAACCTGAAAACAGCGAAATAAATGAAACTTCAATAGCTAACTCGCTTGCGAAACGTGCTTTTACCGCAAGTTCTCTCACCGGGAGCAATCTGACAAGGTTTTAGTATATGCCTATATATGCATATGCGCGTTAGTATATGCGTAATCCGTAGTATCAGTGTAATTCGTATTGTCCTAAAGAACAGCCGTAGGGTATTATTAACTTATAGACGACAAACCTATTCCAGCGACCCGTTAGTATTATTAAATCAAAATCTGAAAGTTTTATTTGGCACCTTATTAAAATGTTCTGGAAACTCGTAAGAAATACCAGGGGACTTTCAAAACAGCCTAGATTGAATGCGATACGAGACGAGAATGGCTGTATCCTGAATGATGAAGTGTTGAGTCTAAAGAGATGGAAGGAATATTTTGAAAGCGAATTTATGAGTGAGGAGAAGTGTGAACTAAATGAAATAGAAATTCCGAAAGAAGATGAAAGGGATAAGGAGATAAGTATGGATGAAATAATGAAAGCAATGAAAAGCATGAAAGTAGGTAAGGCAGCCGGATATGATAGAGTTTCACTCGAAATGCTAAGGGCTGGAGAGGACGTGGTGGCAGGCCTGCTGTACACCTTGTTTAATTTATGTTGGGAACTAAAGCGGGTACCGGGAGACTGGTGCAAAGCCGTGATAGTCCCAATATATAAGGGAAAAGGGTCACAGCAGGACTGTAAAAACTACCGTGGTATCAGCCTTCTTAGCATTGTGGGAAAACTGTATGCTAAGGTACTAATTGAAAGAGTTATGAAAGAAACTGATGAAAAAATTTGGGATGTGCAAGCGGGATTTAGAAAGGGAATGGGGTATACAGATCAAGTCTTTTCCATGCGCATGATCGCGGAGAAGTTTTTGGCGAAAAACCAAAGAGTTTTTTGTGCGTTCATGGACTTGGAAAAGGCTTATGACAGAGTGGACAGGGATGTGTTATGGCAAACGCTGAACGCATTTAGGTTGAGCGCTGGTTTGATACAGGCATTAAAGTCTCTGTATAGGGACTCGAGTGCTTGTGTTAGAATCAACGGGGTCTACTCGGACTGGTTTGGCATCCATAAAGGTGTCAGACAGGGCTGTGTAGCTTCCCCGTGGCTGTTCAACCTATTTATGGACAGCTGTTTGGAAAATTTGAAAGTTGAAGAATGCGGGGTAAGAATGGGTGAGTTAACCATCAAATGCCTTTTGTACGCCGATGATCAAGTCATACTTGCGTCGTCGGCGGCCGAGTTGCAAATGATGGTTACATTAATGTACAGGTCATTAAAAGAAAGGGGAATGAAAGTGAACGCGAGTAAGACGAAAGTGATGGTTTTTGAAAGAGATGAAAGCAAAACGGTATGTGAAATAAGAATAGAAGGAGAGTTAATTGAGCAAGTGGATGAGTTCGTATATTTGGGATGTGTATTCAGCAGGGATGCGAGATATGATAAGGACATTGAACGACGAGTGAATCCAGGAAATAAAGTAAATGGGGCTCTACACTCTATTGTGAAAAGTCAGAATGTGTCAAAAAAGGCACGTATGGCAATTCACAGTGCTGTATTAGTCCCTACTTTAACGTATGGTAGTGAAAGTTGGGTGTGGCAGAAGAAGCACGAGAGTAGAATAAATGCGGTAGAAATGCGGTCGCTAAGGAGTATGTTAGGGCTGAATCTGAGTGACAGGGTGAGAAACTGTGTGATAAAAGAAGAGTGTGGTTTGCAAGATGATGCGGTGACCAGGATTAAGAAAGGAATGCTTCGGTGGTTTGGTCATGTAGAAAGAATGAATGCGGAAAGACTGACAAAGCAAATATATGTTGCAGAAGTGAATGGAAGAGTCGGAAAGGGACGTCCTAGGCGGAAGTTTGTCGACCAAATTGGCGATATACTAAAAATGGGCCAAATTAAGAGTACCCTTAACCGACGAGCATGTATGCGTAGGTATATGAATGTGGAAGAGGCGAGAAAGGTATGTCAGGATCGTGCTAAATGGAAATCTGTAGTCTCTGCCTACCCCTCTGGGTGACAGGCGTGAGTGTTTATATATATTTATATATATTATTTGGCACCTTGAATATTAGCGCCTAACACATCTTACATTATTACAATTACAATTACCTGCAATGAAATCTATTTTAAAACATAAGGGTCAGATTGTCAACAAAATAGCAAGCTATACATAATAGAACCAAATTCGTGTTAACAATGTTTTTTGGGCAGGGCAATGCTTTTTTTATACGATAGGGTGACAAACGAGCATACTGTCCACCTGATGGTAAGTGGTTGCTGTGGCCCATAGACATCTACATCTATCCTCGATTACGAATCAAAATGCAGAGAAGCTGTCACCCGTGAGGACTAACATGGACAGTCTCGTTTCCAGTAAAAAGGGTCTCCGGGTTTTTTGTTTCCGGTTCTCTACATTCACCATACAAAACACAGCAACAATAAGCTTATTATTTTACGCTGGTACTCTGTGTGAGCGTTGGCCTTCCCCGGTAGAGCAGACCCAGACGTGCTACAATTATACTTCTAATATAACTGCAGCACGGCTTTACCAAGTATAAAAAATGTCCTATAATAATTACATTGGCATTTTCAGGTTTATTTCTTTCATTTTATTTTTTGCCATTTTTCTTATTAAATTTCAATTTTCTTATTAAGTATATGATAAAATAATAAATCTCTCCAATCATATATTGTGAATTTTTAATTTTATTAAATCGTTAAATATATATTTAAAGTCAAAGTATATTCTGGAATTAATGTACCATTCAAAATTGCTTTGCTTTCATTTCGTTACAATATTGCCCAAGTAAAAACCCTTTCCAAATCCTAATCGTCGCAACAGTAGGTGTATTCCTTGATCACATCACGCTACTCCAACTCGTTATTTTTGTTACTGGTTTTATTTCTTATTTGCATTTTATTTTAGAAAAAGAGATAATATCATCCTTTATTTTTAGCGTCGAATCACGAACGCAAATTGCATCAATAAAAAAAACATAAGGGAAATTAATAAACCCTTTACGACAATACAATGGAATTGACTCTCCTCTTGGAATATGAACAATATCGTGTAACGCACCATTCCGAAAATCATATGGTAGAATTTCTGGGACATCACTAGTGTTCGTTTGAATATTTAATAAGCATCCTGAAAATAGATTTTAATTACAAGGTCATAAAACTAAATTCCAGCAAATTAATACTTGAAATTAACTCACCTCTTGTGCTGATTTCAAAGTTACGAGTTATTGTTCCAAAGTTATTACTAACATCACAAGAGTATTGACCCAGATCATTAAGGGACATGCTAGGAATATATAATATATTTTCAGTTTTATCTAATTCTTTGTCATTATGCCTCCATGTTACCTAAAAAATAAAATTGAAGTTGTAATTTAGAGTTCTTGCGAGTAACATTATATTCCTCATTTTAAATTATAACACGCCTATAATGAAATATAAACATAAATAACAGATATAAATATATAAATTAAACCAAATCAGCTGAATTTCTGAAGATAGAGACTTGAATTATGTTTTAACGCCAAGAAAAAATAGTGGAATCTACAAGGCTCAATTTTTCGTTCCGTTAATTTATTAAAAGGATTACAAAACCCACCAGGGTTGCTTAAATCCTTCTTAATCGAAATATTTTAAGCCAAACTTTATTCAACATATTATAAATATATATATATATATATATATATATATATATATATATATATATATATATATATATGTATATATATATATATATATATATATATATATATGTTACGAGATTAGGGTTCGTGACAACAAAAACTGCCCACTGAATTACCAAAATTAACTCTTTAATTCACTTTACACTAATTAAAACTTAGAACACTAATAATTAACCACACTGATTCACTTTATTTCGCTCCGAAGCTTCGCTTGTCTCGCCAATTTTAATACTTCCCCGATTGCATCGTGCAGCGCCTTTAAATACACATTATCACCGAAACATCCCGAATATTCAAGTAAATACGAAAGTTCGAGTGTCGGGCTTCTAGAAGCTTAGTTCTTCGTTTCGATACTAGATGGCGCTGTCGGTTGAAAGATTAGTGATGTCATTTTCTGGAAAGCTCCCCTCGCGCTCTCGTCCCCGACACTAGATCCAACCTACGGCCCTGCTCTCCCAACCGACGGACCTGCTCCTGCAGCATCACCATCAGAGCACCTAAGTTAGGTGCTGCAGGTGTAGGAGCTGCTGACGGGCCAGCCTCCGTGGCTGGCAGTTGGCCCTTTGACGTCTGCGGGGTTGCACCACCAAATCGTATCTGGTCCGTCTCCTGCTGGCATTGACTTCAGGTACGGACACCCCCCGTTTCCTCCTTAGGCAAAATTGGCATGATTTCATCCCACTTCTAACACCAATTGTTATGAACTTAGGGTTCGTGACAATAAAAATCGCCGATTGAATTAACAAAATTAACTCTTTAATTTACTTGTACGGGTACATGACGGCAACTTAGGCGCGCAGCAATATATATATATATATATATATATATATATATATATATATATATATATATATATATATATATAGGGGCATTGGGTGGTCCAAACAGTGAGATCATAAAATTTTTTTTGATACCTCACACCCTAGGTGTTTCCTTGAGCAACGCCGTAGAAATAGTGCATCTCTGCGTATTGACTGAGAGAATAACTCATTGCTGAAAGTAATCCAAATCACTAAGCAACTCAAGGTCCATAAAACTAGCACAGATCAATCGTAAGGTAAATCAAGAATCCGGGAAACAAAGCGAAGGTAGTCAAATAAGAGATCTAAATAAACGTAAATGTGAGTAATGGTTGCATGCGGGAAAGCAGTGAACGACTGGTGGGACCGAGCGAGGTGAAAAGGGATGCGGTCGGTGTGGCGCGGGGCGCGGGGTGGGGCCTGGTAACAAAATGGAGCGCAAAGCAGGAATTACATTTAGTTTGAGTGAAATAAAAAAAAAAACATGTAGTTTGTAGTAAAATGATACCTTAATAAATGTCACGTTTTAACAATAAGTAGTTTTCTTTGATAACCTGAAGCATTTATTATCTTAGTTTAGCCCTAGAAATGATAAAAAGATTTTTTAAATGAAATTAACTATTCAGGGAGTTTCCTGCCTGAGTAACTTCAGAAGTCTGTAACAGAAAAACTGGCCTACTAAGTGTCATTTTTTTAATGTTATTATGAAAGATTAAGGTACTGCCAAGTTTCTAAAATTAATTAGAAAGTATGAAATCATTTATTACTATTTTTCATTTAATGTTGAAAATTCAAGCCCCACTCTCCTGACAGAAATTTTTTAAGTTTCGATTAAAATTATTGTATCTTCCGTGACTGTTAGGAAGCTAATTATTTTATGCATAATAGGGCAACTCATAAGGATCATGCTACAAACAAAAAACTTGGAAAAAATCTCACAATTACATATTTTTTAATGTTAGGCTGTTTAGGGTGAACATTTTCAAAAAAAGGATAAAAAAATCATAACTCGAAAACTACAAAAAATCGCGTAACATACATAGGGTATTTTCGGATACCCGTAGGGGTATCCGAAAATACCCTATGTATGTTACGCGATGTGTGAGAAATCAAAAAAAAATTATAACCTTACTGTTTGGACCAACCTTTATATATATATATATATATATATATATATATATATATATATATATATATATATATATATATATATATATATATATAAACTACGTGTCACGTTGTTTGTCCGCGATGGACTCCTAAACTACTTAACCGATTTTACTCAAATTTGCACACCGTGTGCGGTTTGGTCCATAGTTTTGTCCACAATCTTTTCTTGCGAATTTAAGGATTTTTAATAGGACATGACAAATTGTCGTCGAAAAGGGCAGAACAACGTCTGCCTGGCAAGCTAGTATATGTATATGTTACAGCCAAAGTAACAAATCCAGATATTATACATATTATCTAGCCATTATTTATAATGTCTTCTCAATTTAGATGAAGTGATAATTGACACAGAATTAATCGCATTAACTAGCAATTTTATATATTGTCTTCGAAGACTTGGATAATGTAATAAAACAAGTATGTAGGTATATGTAAATATTATAAAATTATATTTCAATTTGCCTCAAGCATACTTAACTATATGTGTAGCAAATAGTAATATTTTAGTAATAATAGAAAAGTAATAATTATAATGTTTATTTTAAGAATAAAATAACATTGTCATAGATAACAATTCTACGTTAATTAACATTGATAAAAAATTATTTAACTTTAAATACGTTAATTTATAAAGTAAATTTAAAGCTCACTAGCGATAAAACAAAATTAAAAAAAAACACAGAGATCAATGCCAATATTTGGTATCACTCTTTAAAGACTACAATAATAAAATATTTAAAATTAACTGACATGAATTAATTGGGTTATAAATATTATTTATTCTTACAAGTAAGGCTCTTGTGACATTTTTAATTATACATGAGGTTTGACTTTTTACATTTACACCTATTAGAAACGCATTCACCAGTACAGTTGCAATGCAGAAATCCTTGGCCGCCAAGATGTGACTCTTTTTTTGCACATTCTCTGATGGTAACTTCATGTTGGGGAACGATATCAACAGTAATAAACGTTTCTTTGCAGACAGTGAACTGATTCCTTGCGTAAGTTGATTTAGAACCCCATGCTTAGTGCCTAACTTATACATTCCTTCTGTCTGCTGAGAAATTATAACAGCCATCATGTTTCTATCATCGGCTTTGGCGCGGTCTACATCAGGAATTTTACCACTAAATTATCGCCTGTATTAGCAGCAGGATATTTTACCGAAGATAGAGCTAACATTTTATCTGCTTGCTTTTTCAGAGATTGTCGAATTAATTTTCTGATGTTTCCTATATCTTGTTTCTTTTATCGAGAGCAATTATTCTTGGTCACTTTACGTTATTTTTGACGGATCTGTAGTATTTCCTTGGTTTCCGGTCTCTTTATTAGATTTTCCTGCCAGGTTATTTGGAATTTCATTTTGCGAATCAGTGTTAAAAATTGTAATATCGCTTTCTATTTCTTCATCTTCATTACAGCGTCGGTAATATTGGGTTCGGTTTCCCTATCCTCATTCAACTGGTTTTCGTCTTCATTCAGTATAGATTCTAGCTTTTCTTCTGTTGACAGTTCTCTATAGACTATTTAATCCGACTTTAGCTTTACAGCCAAACATTGCTTCGTAAGGGCTACGATTTATCCATGCGTGATACGCTCTGTTCTTCATAAATTAAATAAAGCGTAATCCTTCGAAACTGAATGATGCTGGAATCTAACAAAGCGACCATTTCGTCGCTTTGTTAGATTCCAGCCAAGTACAAAGGATCTTCTCTACGTCTTGGTTAGCCCTTTCAACAGACCCTTGTGATTGAGAGTTTCGGGGTTTACCATGAACGATTTTTAATTCCGGACACATCGCACAGACTTCTTTGACATTCTTTGACGTTAGCAAATTCCATACCACTATCGCTTTGCAAAATAATAGGTGCTCCGAATGTAGTAAAAATGTCAAGCAAATGATAAGGTACATTTTCTGCTCGCTTGATTTTTAACGACCGCAGCTGCACGAATTTTGTTAGGTGATCTTGATACACCATGATGAATTTATAATCGCCATCACCTTGTGATTTCATGTCTATTAGATCAACTTGGCACCTTGAATTAAGCTCGTTGCTGATAATCGGTTTTACAACAAGACCTTTTTTTGGCAAACATTTTTTTTCTGACACGATTCACACAGATTCAAATACACTGTGATGATTCACCAGTTACATTTTTATATCTTAATTTTAACTCTTTCATCATTCTGACTCTACCGCCGTGTACAATACTGATATGACTGTCGTGGATTATTTGAAAAGTTTCGTCTAAGTGAGCATAGTAAATAATGGGATCACCTTTGTTTTTCACCGGATTAATCAGTTTTTCTGATGCTCCAACTTTGACGACATCGTATCTTGCTAAGCGCTGGTAATCTTCTGGTGTTTTCTTAGTAATCTTGTTCTTTGATTCTTTTACTTTTAAAATTAAAGACAAATATTGATCATTCGTAAACAAGTGATTATTTTTTCTTTTACTTGCAATAAGTATAGTGGTAGTTTCATAGAAACGTTTTTTCATTTCATCTGCCATCATCAGACAGTGATACAAATGTAAAAACTCGCGGGAATTGCAGCACACACTGCGCGACCTCTCATGACAAAGCGACAACGAACACTATTGCGTCGGCCACGAGATCGCGGTGATCACGCCACGCTGCAGCGGGATGAAAAGCGGGAGGGGTAACAAGTCAGTTACACCGTATTTATTACTTTGGCTAACTTTGACCCGCTGTTATGAATAATATCCGGATAAAGTGATTAATTTATCATATTGTCTATTCAATTTTGCTATTATATATAATTACCATAAATAAATACCAGTCATTATGTATAATAGCTATTTAATCACGCTACAACCTATTTTTTTCAGACAGTAAAAAAATCATACAGTATATGTACACTCGTGCAAAAATTGAGAAAAAAAATAGAGGAACGCAAATTAAAGGTTTGATTTCTCCTGTTGTAATTATCGTTCATACTAGCCTCAGACATTAGGAAATGTGATTAAAAAGAAGAAAGTTTTGGAAATGTTTTTTTTTCTAGAATTTTATTTGTTTTTACGTAATTATTTTGTAATATTGTGTTCTTCTATATTTCGATAATAATATTTTACCAACAGCCCTGATATGTGTTATTTACAGGGTCGAAAAGGCGCTGGAGGATAAAGAAACGGCTCTTTTTACCTATCTAGATATTGATGGCGCTTCTGACAGTAGCTTCACATCGCTGCTGATTGTGGGCTTGACATATAAAAAGGCTGACCCCTTGACCACCAATTGAGTGCAGTCGACGCTGTTACAACCTTTGATTTATGTTGAAACTACTAGGAGTTGTCTACAAAATAGTGTATTGTCACCCCTTCTTTGGAGACTCGCAGTTGATCAAATATTGTACAAGATGACAGATCATCGCAGTGACACACTGGGTAACGCTGATTACCTTGTGGTCATTGCAAGGGGCTTTGCCAAAGTACCCCATCATCAATTATACATAAAGCCCTAAGTACCATAAATCACTGGTGTCGGGATGATAGTTTATTAGTTAATGCTGATAAAATTGTTATAATACCCCTTACGAAAGAGAGATTGTTGAACAAATTAGTTACACAGGTAACATTCTCTATTGAAATTGTTTGGTTGTAACAATCGACCAAAAGTTAACGTTTATCTCATCTTAGCAAACTTATGTCATAAGGGTGAAACCGAACTCAAGTTGCTAAGGCTATTGCTTTAGTTGAAACTGGTCACACCTACTAACATAGCCCAAAGATTAAGAGTTTGAAAATCTGTGGTACACCGAGTTCTAAAGAAGTATCGGCAGGCCGGTCTATATACGAGACTCGCAGAACAGGGACATAAACGAAAAACTGTCACCAGAAAGGACAGGTTAATCGTTACCAGCGTAATTAGAAATTGGAACTTAACTTCTTTTGAGGTAAGAATGAAACTCCAAGAAGTTTGAGAGGTTACAGTAAGAACAAAAGCTGTAGAAAAATACTGAAATTGACCGGAATAAGTTCAATCTTGCCTGCTGTGGGCAGACTTCTTGCCACACTCGAGTTTATTTTGCTCTTAATCATAAAATTTGTATAATTGTATTCATAAATATTTTCTTAATCATAAATATGCAAATTGGAATTACGAAGTTAGGAGTGAAGTTCTATTCATAGATGAGTCTAGATTTTGGTTAAAGCCAGATGATGGAAATAATAAAGTGTAGAAATGACCGAGAGAGAGAGAGTACGTTCAGTGCAAAGTCGTTGGAAAATTGGCATATAGTAGAGGGTCAGTTATGGTATGATGAGGTATTTGTATGGGGACACATACGGGACTCCGCGTCTTTAAGAATGGGTCACTAACAGTGGCACGATAAGTAACTGAGATTTTGGCGGAAATCGTAGTACCACTTTTAAATAATAAAAATAATAATCCCCCCCCCCCCCCGTGGAATCATCTTGACGTGGTGGGGGCTTACGGGATTAGGTACTGGTAACTTGGCCCTCTTGCCAATAAATCATTTAATTATAACCTACCCAAACTAACGATCCTGAACCCATTTTATGGAGAATTGTATGGACAGTCAATCTAAGAGATATAGTTTACGGCCGCTTCCTGAAGTTCGTCGGGGCGCATCTGGAGCCAGCGCTGGATGCCACAGCATGCGAACCGTTGTCGACGGGGGACTGAACAGGCGGATTCCCCTCGAAAAAATTGCTACAGCCGAACGATCACATTTACCTTCATCTACGGTATCTTACGAATATTCACTCTTTGGTAATATTACATCACCTTCCTCAACACATAGCTTATTCCGATCACCTGATTCATCACCATCATCTTCATATACATCAAGAATTACAAGGTCAACACCTGTTGTGTAGAAGGCATCAGCTACTAAACCTGCACCCACTGTTGAGCAACTACGTGCGCGAAAAAATGGACAGAAGATATGAACCGCTTTATTCGGCGTACATACTTATTAATAACTAGAAATTTTACACCAGGAATTGGAAAGTAGATATCCCGATATGCAAGCCACTCGGCAACGACTAGGAGACCAAAAACGAGCTATATTAAGAAGAAAACTACTACCACAAAAACTATTAGACGAAATAGGTAATGAAGTAAGAGAATATATTATACAAAATGAGAACAATAAATACACACACACCACTCAAATTACAGCACCGTTAGAAACAAATACTACAAACAATACCAGGATGAAATGATCAGATGAAATAAATGAAGACATCATTAGATTTTATCTTGAAGTAACTGAGTTGGAGAAAGATCAAACTGGCTACCGGAAAAAATTGTATGAGATGTTCATAGAAAGACATCCATCTGGATGGATAAATACCTTACTGGTAAGATAAATACCTTACTGAACAGAGGATTGCCGACCAAAGAAGATTAATATTTAAAAATAAGAAATACTCAAATAAAATACACGAATTGAGAAGAGAAGTAGAATTGAAATTGAGGGAGCTGAATAATCGACAACTAGTTACAGATCAAAATTATACCGTAGTAGAACAAACGCAACAAACCCAGTATGAAAGCTCAACAGACATCTTTACACCCACACAACATACTCAACTTGAAAACATGATAGATAGCACAAACACTGTCACAGAAATATGTACATTAAGTAATGGTCAAAAGGAAGACTCCCAATTGCAAAATCCCATGGAGAGTAACAAAATTGAAATAGAATTTAATAATGCTATTGCAAAGCACAACTGATGCTGAAGCAAGACCATACATCCCAAAGCAGGAATATTCACGAAAATTTCGACACCAACAATTTATACTACGCTAACTCGAATTTTAGGGAAATTCGTTTTTTTATGCCAAGTTGCTTAAAATGTCTTTTTTTATATGTAATAAAAAATCGTGAAGAAATACACAAAAATAACGAAGTTATAAATCTTATACAACGCTAAGTAAAGGTACTTTTCGAAATCACTCAATTTAAATTACGCTAACTATTATTAGCGGAGTGTACACGGGTGTCGCACGCACCGCTTATTTGTCTACATTAATCTAACGACACTTGTCGCTGTATTAGATGTGATTGCGCGGTTTTAAAAACTTTATAAGTAAATCATAATACATCTAACGTCATTGTTACAAGTTATTTAAAATATTGTTAGTGTTAATTTATTAATACAAAAATGTCACGAAAACGGGCTAGATATTTAGTGGATTTACCCAAAAAGAAGAAAAATTAATTGAGAAGTTTTGATAAAAAAGATGAGATACCGCTTCATACTGACGAGAGAGGTAAGTTTAACGTGTTAAGGAAAATAGTGTAGGCCAAAGTATATAATTATGTTTTATAGTAATACGCTACGTGTTTTTGAAAATTTGAGCCGCTTAGCTCAGAGTCCGTGTAACACTACGCTAACACTTAGTTGGCGTAGTTTAGTGCGTTCGTGTATACTTGTTCGTTTGTAAAATGCACTACTTAGCGACTTTTCCGTTGTAAATACTTATGTAAAAACGAATGTTAATTAGTTTATTGATGGTACCTTGAGTATATTTTTAATGTACATGTTTTTTTATAAAAATCATATGATTTCAACACGTTATCCCTATTATTATAGAATCCTCGCCATTACCTGCCGAAGTTGACAATCCCGAATTCGTTGCTTTGTATAATCACGTCATGTTTGAAGAGCCTATTCAAGAGCGTGATTATTCTATAGTCAGTTCTGCAAGCCGAGATATAGACGATTTCGAAAATGATGTATAGTATTACAAGATATAAATTTGAATTGCTTGGGGGCTCCTAAACTCCACTTGATATTTATTCACCAAATGTTTTGACTTCAATCTAAAAACCTTCTCCATTGACATTAACTCCACCAATTATCGAACCTTTGTTTTCAGTCGTCTCTAATGATCCTTCTGACAGCATAGATAATACCCCCGTACCTTCACCTTATAGTGATTTTTCGGAATCATCACAAATTTTAAACGTGTGTCGACGTGCCGATTTCTTGCCAAGAAACCGAAGATAGAACACTCACACCAGAAATCAGTGCGTCCGTTCAGGAAAGTCTTCCCGATTCACATATGGTTAATTACCTTAGCAATAACACAGATTCAGCATCGGCAATATCTACTACCTGTAATTCTATTTCCTCGCCTGCAATGTTCAATGATAGTAACTATTCTGCAGTATCGAACCCAAAAAATAATAAACGTAGATCTAAAAAAAGAACTGATGTGGGTCTCAAACGTCTTAAACTTGAAGATGAGTAGATAAATAGAAAGAGAAAACGTTTGTGTAACAAAGGATTGGAGTATACTACGTTAAAAGGGAAAACTAAAGCACCAAGAAGCATTAAAGTCAGTTGTGTCAATTGTCGTCTACAATGCTATAATAAAATAAGCCAAGAAGTTCGTATTGACCTGTTTGATAAGTTTTGATATACTGGTAATCACGCAATACAATGGCAAATCATTGCCAAATATGTAATACAAAAAAGTAAAAAGACTGCCACTAACGTTGAAAGCAAATCTAGTCGTTTATCACACACTTTGCATTATCACCTTCGTATAAATTCTGACAATGGTATCACATTACAAAAAGTTTTCAAAACAATGTTCTTGAACACCTTTGATATTAGTAAAGATTTTGTGTATACTGAAATACGAAAAATCCAAGAACACAATGATTTTACTCATGTTACTGGTGACAGAGACCAGCATAAAAACCATAACTATGTAATTTCAAATGAAAAGAAACAGACTGTCATAGATCACGTTAATTCTTTCACCCCTATTGAGTCTCACTACGTTAGAAAACGTACGAGTAAAAACTACTTAGAACCTTCTTTATCTTTTTCAAAAATGTTTAAGTTGTATGATGAGTGGTATGCTGATAATAATTATAATGTTAGAGTACAGACAGTAAGACAGTATAGAGATATTGTTAATACTAATTTGAAGTAGTTTGAAGAAAACTTCACAAAACATCGAACAGAAAAAGAAATTTCCTGTAAATTAAAATAAGAATGTAAACTATTAGCTGTCTCTAGTAACAAAGTAGTTTGTATTGTATTTGATTTTCAAAAAGTTTTAGGCTCACCACATGGTAATATAAGTGTATTATAGGCGTAATCACAATGTATATAATTTTACAATTTACAATATGGGATAAAAAGAAGCATTTTGTTATGTGTGGGATGAGCAAACGGCTAAGAAGGGGGGGGGGGGGGCTTATGAAGTGGCTAGTTGTTTATGCGATTTTTTTATTAAATTAGCTTCTAAGGGAGTTCACGAAGTCAATCTATGGTCAGACAACTGTAGGGGACACTATCGTAACCGTAATGTTTACTATATGTATTTATTAGCTGCTAAAACTTTTAAAATGAAGATAAGCCACCATTTTATGGAAACAGGCCATACACAGAATGAAGGAGATTTAGTTCACGCTTTGATAGAAAAGACTGCAAGAGGTAGAGAGGTATATTCGCCGGATGAGCGGTATTCACTAGTACGAAGGCAAAGGTCAATGAAAATCCTTATAATGTTAGCGACGTTAATCAAAACACGATATTTAATTCTAAAAGTAATATTAGCAAAAAATGGACTAAAAATTTAAATAACGATAAAGTGATGTGGAATAAAGTACAAAGAAATTGAAGTTTCTCCCGGTAATTACGGGTTGGTGGTATGTAAGTATAGTTTAGGTGATAAAGAAAGCAATCAAATACAATATTTTTAAAAGACATCTACTAGATTATCTCAATTGGAGCCTTTTCCCGAAAAAGCATATAAAACTTTGTTAAAAATTAATGTAGCAAAAACTATGATAATAATATTATACCCGAAAAGTATCATAGATTTTACAGGAATATATTAACAACAGAATATGATGAAAAAAGTATAAGTGATCATGAATGATTATAAGTACATAATGATTAATACATACTATTTAAATTATTTAATTTATATTTACCACTAAGAAATTTTTGTTTTTTTACTAAGAACAACAATTATTGATGTTGAACTTGATTTAAATATAATATACGAAGTGGAACTGTGATTAATCTGATCTCTTATTGTTAATTAATAAGTACTTACCTGAAATTTAAATAAACAGTTGATTACTATTTTTGTTTTAATTATATATTTACCTACAAAAAATAATATTATCTACAGAATTTTATTAAGAATTTATAAAAATCTACGTGTATTATAGCTCAAAGGAAAGTTAAATGATATGCTAACTTATAGCATACGTCGATGTATAGTACGCTAGATATAATTTGACGGCTTTTAATACAAAATGCGCTATTGATGCATGTACCGGTTAAAAAAAGCTAACTTTAATAACTTGTTATTTAGCATAATAATTTGTAATTATATAGCTTGTGAATATATATAAAAACCTAAGGTTATAATTAATGCATAATATATTTTACAATTATGATTGCAAAGCAAAAAATATAACACTACTTTAGCACTATGATCTCCGTAATACTCTACGCTAACATTAGTTAGACGTGTGTAATATGTAAAACCTTATTGAGGAATTACGTGTATATACGGCTAATTTGCGTTAAATCAAAAAATATAAATAATTAAGCAAAAATAAATATGGGAAATTATGATGAATAAATTAAATATTAAGCATACCAAATTTCAAATAAGTATCTTAATTAATATAAAAGTTATCAAGTTTTTCCCTTCATATGCCTCTACTGTAAAGTTCACTTTTATGAGTTAGCTTAGTATAAATTGCTGGTGTCGATTTGCTTAGATTGTTCACTGCTTGAATAATGAAATTTTACCCAGGCATCTTAATCATGATTTAGATTTTATTTCATCACATACCTTAATATATTCAGCAGCTTATACAGCCTCCCTATGTAATGGTACCAGATTTAACACAGAGGGAAATATAACTGCAAACAATCGAAATAGAAAACCTACCTGGCAAAGAAGAATTGAAAGCAGAATAGAAAAATATAGATTAGAAATTGGAAGATTAACACAATACATAATAGGAAATAGAAATCAGAGAATATTAAAGACTGTAGAAGAAATAAAGAGGAAATATAAAACACACTCTCAACATGAAGAATCTAACACGGAGCCACAACATTTTCTCGACACACTCAAGCAAAAATTAAACGCGCTATCAAATAGATTGAGAAGATATTTAACATGTACTTAACGTAAACAACAAAATGCAAACTTTTTAAATAATGAAAAACAGTTCTACAGAACTTTAGGGCACGTACACTGTATTAATAATACACGTTCTGCTCAATTCACATCACCACAACACTTACAACAATTTTGGGCAGGTCTATGGAAGAACCCAGCAGCACATAATAGTAAGGCTGTGTGGTTAGACAAAATAGCAAACACAGCAAATATTAAACAAATGGATTTTGAAAACATCACAGTAGAAACATTCATTCAAATAATCAAACGCACACAAAATTGGAAAGCACCGGGTACCGATAATATACATAATTACTGGTACAAAAAGCTCACATGTACACATCCATTTATCCACAATCATATTTCTCAATTCATACACTCACCACATAATATGCCAACATTCATAACAAGCGATCTAACTTACATGCTTCCGAAAGGCTCAGATCCAAAAGACCCCGCAAATTACAGACCTATAAAATGTTTACAAACGATTTACAAGATTATTACAGGATGCATAAGCGAAACAATCTACAGACACCTTGATAAATAAAATATTCTTACAGAACAACAAAAGGGCTGTAAGAAAAATAGCCAGGGATGTAAAAAACAGTTGACAATAGATGTAATAGCCATGAAACAAGCACATAATAAAAATAGAAATATTCATATAATGTACATTGATTACAAAAAGACATTCGATTCTGTCCCTCATAGCTGGTTAATTTATGTACTGAAATATTACAAAATTCATAACAGTCTGATTTCATTTTTAAATGTAGCCATGCTTTATTGGAAAACGTAAATTAAAATTAATAAATAACAGTTCCTTAAGTACTGAATCAATGAAAATACAAAGAGGTTTATTTTAGGGAGACGCTCTTAGTCTGTTATGGTTTTGTCTAGCTCTCAACCCATTATCAGAATAACTCAATAATACTAATGTAGGTATTAAATTAAAATATAATAACTCATATCACATTCTGTCACATTTACTGTACATGGACGATATAAAAATTTATGCAACCAACAACACTGAACTTACAAAACTAGCAGACTTAACACAGTCATTTTCTACAGACATAAAAATGCAATTTGGTGTTGAAAAATGCAAAGTACATTCTATTATTCGTGGAAAATCAATAAACAATACATATATACTTAATACTGGTGAGCAAATAGAGCCCATGGACGACATGGTTTCATCAGTCCAAACAGATACATCAAAAACAAGCAAAAATAGACTTAACTAAAAAAAATAAAATTAGAATAAACCAAATACTAAGAACTCAACTAAATTCACGCAATAGTATAAAAGCCATAAATACTTACGTGATACTCATTATCATCTATTCTTTTGGAATATTAAATTGGTCTCAGAGTGATTTAGATAAACTTCAACGCATAAATAATACACACATGACAGTAAACAGAAAACACCACCCCAGATCATGTACACAACGTCTCACATTACCACGCCAAGATGAAGGGAGAGGCATCATCGATATACAAAATTTACACAACAATATAATAGACAAATTTCGCAAATATTTATATTGTAGCTATTGACAAAAAACTAACTCCTCTTAATCTAAATGACAGAAAATTTCAGCTCAAGATAGTAAGTAAACAGTAGAAAATAGATTTGTGGTCACAAAAGTCTCTGCATGGTAGGCACCTTGGCGATCTCGGTCAAGCATATATCGACAGGCAAGCGTCGAACGAGTGGTTCCGACGCAGAGAGCTCTTCCCAGAGACGGAGGCTTTTGTAATTACTATTCAGGACCAAGTAATAGATACTCGTAACTATCAAAAAGACATTATTCATGTTCCAAACCCTCCAAATGACTTATGTAGACGATGTCACAGTTGCTCAGAAACAATTCAACATATTACAGGTGCATGTACATCTATAGTTCAAACTGACTCCAAACATAGACATGACCAAGTTGCTGCAATAGTCCACCAAAAGCTGGCTCACAAATATTCATTCATTTTAAAAAAAGGTTGCCTATTATAAATATATTCCCAGCACTGTTTTAGAAAGTAATTCCGTCAAAATATAGGGACAGGACAATTATAACATACAAGACTATACATTACAATAGACCGGACATAACAGTACTAGACAAAATTAAAAAATCTGTTTTTATAATAGACATATCAATTTGCAACACACGCAACCTCACTATTTACTACACATTCGAAAAAAATGACAAAGTATGTAGACCTGGCTATCGAAATATTTTTATTTATTTATTTATTTATTGAAACTAACAACTATCATGACAGGAATGAAAAGGCAATGGCAAGTAGACTCCGTAAAAATCATTCCTATCATCATATATACAACTGGTGTAGTTCCAAAGACCCTTCAAACCAGCCTCAACATGCTTCAAATGCCTAAATCCACTCTTGCACTTATACAAAAAGCAGTCCTACTTAACACCTGTCGTCTCACTCGTAAATTTCTTAACTCATCATCGTCATCATTGTAAGTGTTCTTCCTGCGTGCACACTTGGTAAAGGCCCGTGTGTCCGTTTTCTACCCCTCAATACAGAGGAGGAAAAAAAAACAAATAAAAATATAAATAATAATAAATGGATGATGGAAAAAAAGATAGTGCGCAAAGGGCCGCTGCCTGGAGGCCGCAAGGGCGCGTTTGGAGCTGGCGCTGGACGCGACAGCACGCGGGCCTCCAGCCGAGTGCGGGGTGTTGCAAGACCACCTAGCAGCCCCCCGCATCCATCATCCCCACCAGAAAGCTTGGTGTCGGCTGGGTCTTCTCGGACTTAGCAAGCGGCACCCGCCGCTGGTGGAGCACGTCGCATGCGTTGGTCACATACAATGAACGCAAACGCACTGCGGGCGTACTTTAGGGCAAAAGGGGAAGAAACCGGATGTTTGGCATATCGGGCTCGGATGCATCGCTTTTTTGCAGAGCTGAAGCCATCTCTATCCGTCGCTGAGCAAAACCTGGCAAACCGAGTTCGGTACATCCTGCGCTCCAACATATTTGGTGACGCCGAACTCGAACGACTATGACGTGAAGCTGTTCCCTCATCGGATGGAAATGCTACGGCTGGGAATGCGGCGCCACTAATTGCGCAGCAAACTGCAAATGTGGACGCTGCCGTCAATATTCCATTTGTTGTTGATTCAGATGATGATGGAATAGTCCCCCACGAACTAGAGAAAATGAGGAGCATATTGGAAGAGTCGATGCTGGAAACGCGCAGCGTGCCTCTCGAAAATCGACCGCGACTTCCCCGCATACCCCTTAGCACGCGAAATCACTCGGCACTTAACCCAATGCTGGTGACCTATTTGGAAGCCAGCCGGGACCTTTGTGAGACGGACTCAATTCTTTTTGGCGCCGCACTGGCAATATGCCGTATTATTGGCGCCAAACTTCCCGTAGCTGGACGTGCTACTCAAAAAAGTAGCACCATCCCAGCTTGGAGAAAAATAATTGAGGACCGTATCGCAAAGGCTAGGGCCCTTATCGGCAGACTGACAAGCTTCAGGACGGATAATAATAGACCGAGAGTTGTGCGCATCGTTAGAATGGCGTTTGCTGGGACAAATTTTAGTTTGTCCCAGCCGGATATTACGCAGAAACTAACGGAGCGCATAGATGACCTGAAGCAAAAAATCGCTGCTTGGGGGAAGCGGATTCGACGATTTAGCGAGAGGTCAAGCCGGTTCAACCAGAATCGTCTCTTCCAGAGTGATCAGAAGAGGCTCTATAAATCACTGGAGTGACCAGAGGTATGTGGAGCGGGCCCAGGACCGGATCAGGCTGACACTGTCGCATTTTGGCGTGGCCTGTGGTCAGAGCCCGTAAACCACAGCAGGGCCCTTGGATGGAAGTTGTGGCGAGCCAGAGTGCAAGTGTTACGCCTATGGTTCCCGTCACCATAACGCCTGAAGACGTGGCTGAGGCGGTCCGTAGGGTCCCGAACTGGAAAAGTGCGGGGCTCGACGGGCTGCATCATTACTGGCTGAAGGGGTTCGTAGTGTGTCACGCTGCGCTCGCTCGACAGTTTCAAGAGGCTCTCGATCAGAAGTCGCTCCCGAGCCTCTTCACTACTGGGATCACTCATTTGGTTCCTAAAGATCAGGATACCACAGACCCGAGCAAATACCGCCCCTTCACTTGTCTACCTACAATATATAAGACACTGACATCCATTTTGTTACTGGAGGGGACGGTATTTCAGCTTCGGAAAGGAAGTACTCGCCTCCAAGTTCGCCTCCAGTCGCTCCCATCTTGTGGAATTGCTAAATATAACTTGTGAATTTAGCAGTTCTATAGGAATGGAGCTGGGAACGGATAAGTGTGCGGTCCTCCATGTTGAAAGGGGAAAGGTTGCTAACTCTGAGGGCATATACTTATCTATGCCCGTCAACTTGAGGACCCTTTCCGAGGCTGAAACGTACCGATACCTGGGTATATCACGGAACATCGGTATCGATGAGGCTGGTATGAAACAGTCTGCTTGCGACGTGTTTTATGCACGCTTGACCAAAGTGCTAAATAGCTTTTTTTCCGGTGTGAATAAGCCACTAGCATATAACGGTTGGGTCATGCCTGTACTCATGTATACCTTTAGCATACTTAGGTGGACTCAGACGGAACTTAACGCCCTGGGTAGAAAAGTCCTCACTACTATGACGTCCGATAGGATGCATCACCCGAGATCTTCGATTATAAGGCTGTACTTGCCGTGGAAATATGGTAGGCGTGGCTTATTAAGCGCGCTAAACATGCATAATCGCAAAGTGTGCAGCCTCCGTAATTACTTTCTGACGAGATCGGATGATCCAGTCTATAGAGACGTCATTTGTTGTGATAAAGGGCTTATCCCTCTATCCTTGGCCAAAGAGCAATGGCAAGAACCGGCAGTACAGAGCATTTCCGACTGGGAGACTGTATGGAAGGAGAAGGAGCTCCACGGGAGGTTCTACAAGGCTCTACATGAAACTTTCGTAGACGCAGTCACCTCCCTCAACTGGCTAGGTTTCGGTGACCTCTTCGGGGAAACCGAGGGTTTTGCCTGTGCGATACAGGATCAGGTTATTAAGACATCCTAAAGGATGGCACCGTCGACATCTGTCGAGCTGTGTCACTTAGGCATGTCATCTCCGGTTGTTCTGCGCTTTCCAACTCTGAGTACTTGCACAGGCACAACCTAGTAGCCAGAATTCTACACCAGGAGCTCGCTCTAAAATACGGTCTCGTGGACCGGAAACTGCCGTATTATAAGTACTTGCCGGAAGCCTGGGACCTCTACTGGGACCAGGCCATCATCACAGACAGGGATATTCTTGCGAATAAGCCTGATATTGTGCTGATGCACCGGGCACAGTCAAGGATATTTTTGGTCGACATTACCATTTCGTATGACGAGAACCTCGTGAAAGCCGATACAGATAAGCGAACAAAATATCTGGACCTGGCTCACGAGGTGACCGACATGTGGGGTGGGCTGTCGACCGAAATTATAACTGTAGTCCTTTCTGCAAATGGGCTAATCTCAGCCTTCTTCAGCCTCTCGGGTCATCTGAGGCGACTGGGACTCTGTGAAGGACCGCTCCGGGCTCCTCGACACTGCCCGCATCGTCCGTCGGTTTCTCTCGCTTTCCCCCTAACCCTCGGCCGTTTGGTCTGCCCTGCCAAGGGCTTCCATCTGGTTGTGATTTTATTTATTTGTATTTATTTTATCTTATTGATATTTATGTATATTTATCTTTTCATTTTCATTTATAATTATATATTTATTGAACCCAAGAAGATGAGAAAACTATATAAATACCCTCCCCCCATAATAATAATAGATTATTTATTATTATTTCTTTTAGATTTACAAATAACAAGCAAATCCATCGTTTCCATTAAAGTTATTGCATCTGTAATAGATACTGTTGCAACTAGCGCCATAATAGGTGTTTGCACAGACGGTCCTTCAGAACCTGGAACGCGTGCTCATGAAGATTCAGAGTGCCAACCTCAAGTTGAGCCCGAAGAAATGTTCACTATTCCAACGGCGAGTTAACTTTTTGGGGTTTGTAGTATCGGAAGAAGGTATCCGCACAGATCCAGAGAAAATCGCCGCTGTCAAGGACTGGCCTGTTCCAAAACACAAGACGCAGGTTAGAGCATTTGTGGGTTTGTGCTCCTATTACCGTCGATTTGTGAAGAACTTTGCGGATATAGCCAAACCTCTGCGCAAGCTAACCGAGGAGAAGCGACATTTCTGCTGAGATGAAAGTTGCAATATCGCATTCCAGGAGCTCAAGGACCGTCTGTGCAAAACACCTATTTTGGGATACCCCGATGCAAGCAAAGAATTTATAGTTGACACAGACGCAAGTGATACAGGACTTGGCGGTGTGCTGTCTCAACGGAATGGTGACCAAGAGGTCGTGATAGCGTACTTCAGCAAGTCGTTGTCAAAACCGGAAAGGAACTATTGTGTCACATGACGCGAATTGCTCGCTGTGGAAAGTCGTTGCAGCATTTTAGCAAATATCTTCTGGGACGAAAATTTCACTTAAGAACTGACCATGCTGCACTAAAATGGCTATTGCAGTTTAAAAATCTACTGCAGGAATACAACTTTGAGATCGAACATCGCAGCGAAAAATCTCACGGCAACGCAGATGCATTGTCAAGAAGACCTTGTCCTGAAGATTGCAACCATTGTACTAGGCAAGAGAGTAAGGAAGAGGTATCCGTGAGGATGCTCAGGACGGACCACCTCGGCAACGAATGGAAGGACAGCTTACAACATGCACAGCAGGAAGATCCGGACATCAAGCCGATTCTGGAATGGATAAAGGCCAGTGCTCCCAAGCCTAAGTGGAGCGACGTCTCAGCAATGAGTGCGACCACTAAAAGCTATTGGGCCCAGTGGGACAGTTTGCTGCTCCAGGATGGAGTTCTGTGCCGTAAATGGGAAAATGTTAGGGGAGACAGCTGTCATTTGCAAATGGTTGTCCCTAAAGCTAAAGTACCGGAATTCTACAGCTGTACCATAATCATTGTTCCGGAGGCCATCTGGGAGTTAAACGAACTCTACTGAAGATCCGAGAACGGTTTTATTGGGTCCACTGTCGAAACGATGTCGAGGACTGGTGTCGTAAATGTACAAGTTGTGCGGCTGTAAAGGGACCTCAGACTCGTAGTAGAGGTGCATTGAAGTTGTACAATGTTGGTGCACCATGGGAGAGAATAGCCATTGACGTGGCGGGGCCGTTTCCGGAGAGTGAAAGCGGTAACAAGTATTTCATGGTTGTGATGGATTACTTCACTAAGTGGCCAGAAGTCTTCGTCATTCCAAATCAAGAAGCTTCAACAGTTGCAGATAAACTAGTTCATAAAGTCTTCTGTCGTTTTGGAGTACCTTTAGAGATTCACAGCGATCAAGGAAGGAATTTTGAGTCTCAAATATTCCAGAAAACTTGCCGAGTTATGGGTACTAATAAAACAAGAACAACTTCTTATCACCCGCAATCTGATGGAATGGTGGAACGATTTAATCAGACATTGGAGAGGTACCTAGCAAAAGTTGTAGACAATCGGCAACGAGATTGGGACAAGCACATACAACCGTTTTTGTTGTCATATCGAAGTTCTGTTCACGAAAGTACAGCAGTGACACCAGCTTTCGCAAACTTTGGAAGAGAATTACGGCTGCCTACAGACCTGATCACCGGGATACCACCTGATGCCCCACGCAGTATAACCGATTATGCAAATGACTTGCGGAACAAAATGAATGACATTTATGAGCACGTCAGACAATCGGGCCAGCAAATGTCTGAGAAAATGAAAACCCGGTACGACCGCAAAATGAACAATAAAGGGCTCAACGAAGGTTCATTAGTGTGGTTGCATAATCCAGTCCGCAGCAAAGGGAAATCTCCTAAGCTTCAAGCTAAATGGGACGGCCCGTAACGGATTGTAACCAGGATCAACGATGTGACCTACCGGATACAGAAAGGCGCAAGAGGGACTCCTAAGATCGTCCATGTGGATCGCTTGGCGCGTTATTATGGGACCGATAATGCTCGGGACGAGCATGTCTTAGGAGGGGGCAGTGTTGCAACTAGCGCCATCTAGTGTCAAGAACGAGAGCGAGGGGAGCTTTGCGGAAAATTACATCACAAATCTCTCAACCAACAGCGCCATCCGAAGAACTAAGTTTCTAGAAAATCTATACTCGCACACTCGTCCCTTTGCGCGCATTTACTTGAATATTCGGGATGCTTCTTTGCTAATTTAAATAAATAGGTGCTGCAAGATGCGATCGGGGCAGAGTTGAACTCGGCGACACAAACGAAGCTTCGGAGCGGAATTAAGTGAATTAGTTTGTTCAATTATAAGTTTTTTAAGTTTTAATTTGTGTAAAGTAAATTAAAGTGCTAATTTAGGTAATTTTATCGGCAATTTTTATTGTCACGAACCTCAAGCTCGTAACAATACAATAGCACCTTATCTAGCTACTACTTAATACAAGCGTCGTATTTGGTGTGTTTTCTGATTTAATTAAACATAGTAAAGTTATACCTTTATTCAAATCTGGTAGTACATCAGATCCGGAAAATTTTAGACCAATTCCTGTACTACCTCGTTTAAGTAAAAATTTAAAAAAAGTATTTTACATCAGATGTTAAGTTATTTTAATATAAATACATCAATCATACAAAGCATTTTGGTTTTACAAGGGGTCGCTCGACAACCGATGCTGGAGTTGAGCTAATAAAACATTTTTTTATGCATGAGAGAATTTAGAGGATGCTTTGAATATATTTTATGACCTTTACTATGCCTTCGACTGTGTTTACCAAGAGACATTAATCAGGAAGCTAAAGTACTATGGTGTCAAGAACACAACCCTTAAACTAATTATTTCATATTTAAGTAATAGACTGCAGAAAGTTATTATCAATGGTAAAAGTTATTCCGAATAGCTCGTACAGTTGGGTGTCTCTCAGGGCTCAATTCTTGGCCCATTCCTATTTTTAGTGTATATTAATGACTCCCCTTCCTATGTAGGGGATAACCATAATAAAATGTTATTTGCTGATGATACTTCCTTGATTTTTTAACTTAAACGTAAATCATTTCTTATATTTACGCGAACAATACACATTGATGAAAACTACTTTTACGGATTTTATGTGAAAATCACAATTATTTCTATATATTACTCGAAATTATTTACGTAAAAAGATAACTTATATTCACACAAAAAAAACTTTCTTTACAATTTTATAATAAAACACTAAACTAAAACACTAATAAAACACTAGAAAATACAAAAATCAATAAGAATGCCATTTTCTTTATCTAAAATGGCTTACGAAATTAACGTAGATTATAAATAAATATTCATAGGATAACATTTTTTTATTGCACTAGATGATAGATTATTTCATATCATATAATGCCAAACTTCTTTATAAAAAAGTAGTCTCTATATATTAGTTTTTATTAGTTAAAGTGCTGTGGGTGGGTGCGACCTCATGAGACCGCTAGGGATTTGACGGAATATGACCGCGGTGTCATGAGACCGCTAGGGAGTTGAGAGGTAAAGTTAAAATCTATTTGATGGTAAGTGGATACTGTGGACATTAGACATCTAAATCCACCTACGATTAAGTCAAAATGTAGATGCATTGTCACCCCTGAGAATTTTGTCACCAGTAAAAAGGATCTCCGGTTTTCTAACCCTCCTCACTCGAACAAATAAGCTAGCTCCTGTAGGACGAGTATAAAACCCACGGCAAAATCTTTTGCTTAGTATGTTCTTATAAGAAGTTTTGTTATTTGATATAAACTATTAAAAAAAAAACCTTTGGCATTGGTTCTCCATTGGCCGCACAGGACAGATAGACTTCCCTTCCTTCAAAAAATTCCACATATTCATCTTCTTCTGTTATGAAGCTTGGCTTATATCCGACTATAACTCGCTTTGTTGCGCTAGTTGAACCAGAAAAAGTACTAACGCGACAGGTATATAATCCGTCATCGGATATTTTGATGTTAGTAAGAACCAGTTCATCAGAAGCAACGATCTTTGAACCCTATTAAACACATTTTATTATATCAGATTGATCGTAAAATTATAAAATACCATGTTAGTCTTAAGTTGCAGTGATCACTTACTACTATTTAGATTTCGTGGCTAACGTAGATTTGTATTTGTGTTACTGGTCTCATTGTTATAAGGGCAAAATGATTTTCTGGTGTTAAGGCTGTATGGACACCTTTGACCAATTTTAACAGAGAACACTGCAGCTGCATTGTTATTTCTGTGGATTATGATGAGATGTTTCACGATTGGATTTTACTATCCTTTACCGGAATACAACAGCGATGTTACGACACAAAGTAATTATTTACCATGTGTTCGGAGAAAAACAATGATATTGTGAGGAAGCTTATATACTGCGTGTTTCTTTTTATTGTCTGGAAAATAAAATGGTGTATTGCGTAATTGGGATAAATGCTATCTTCGAAGGTACTTGTAAAATATAACAAACTATAACTAGATAAGCAAAATTTCCGAACATCAAAAAAATATCATAAAAACAACTAAGCCTTCAGCACTTGCGTAAAACTAAAAATAGGTGATATAATTTGAAACGGTGCGGCGTAGGCTAGTGAATGAAAGTTGAAAGTGCGAGCGAGACTATGCATATTTTTTTGTTACCCGAATGACTACCGACGCCTCCGATGAATGTCGTGATTATGTAGGCACCAGGCGGCTGAGGCGTATTCAAAAAGACCTAGTTACAATACTTGCTTTCGTAACATTTAAGTGTTTTTGAATACAGCGCCATTTAAGAATGCAGATAAATGACGTTCAGCCGGAAAGACGTTACGATCATCATCATCATCATCATTACAGCCCTTCACAAGTTCACTGCTCAACATAGGCCTCCTCTAAGGAATGCCACAAAGCACGGTCCAGAGCCACATGCATACACTGAATTTTCGCACGTCTTACCAGGCCGTCACTCCATCTAGTCGGGTGTCACCCAACACTATGCCCACCGGTACGAGGCTGCCACTCGAGCACCTTTTTTCCCCATCGGTTATCAGTTCTAGGAGCTATATGGCCGGCCCAGTGCCACTTCAGCTTAGTAATCCGTTGGTGATTATGTCGGTCACTATGGTTCTACTGCGGATATCCTCCTTTTTAAATTCATCACGCAGAGAAACCCCAAGCAGAACCCTCTTCATAGCTTTCTGAGCGACCTTGAGCTTTTTCATACGGCCAGCAGTGAAGGACCTCGTCAAAGATCCATAAGTCATTACTGGCAACAAGAACTGGTTGTACAATCTAGTTTTCAGGTTTTGAGGTATACTTGACGAGAAGATGTGGCGTAATTTCCCGTACGCTGCGCAGCCGAGTTGAATACATCGATTGACCTCACGGTCGAAGTTGGACTTACCTAATCAGACTATTTGTCCCAGGAGTGCTCCCAACATCTACCGGCATAGGTGTGACATGGACATTAAACATGATCTTTGTTTTGTCCATGTTCATCTTAGGACCTATTCCTTGGGAGACACTATTGAGATCATTGAGCATAGTGCTTAGGTCCTCCAGCGATTCTGTCATAAGGACAAATACTGTCGGCAAATTGAAGGTTAGTGATGTACACTCCAGTAATTTGAAAACGTCTTCCAATGCAGCGGTGAAGAGCTTCGGGGATATAACGTCACCCTGTCTTACACCGGCATCGTAGCCCTACTGAACAAACACTTCAGCACTTTGATATTCCGAAAGTCAAGTTGGCATCACTGAAGGGAGTGTAGCACCGCCCAAATTCCGATGGAATCAAAGGCATTCTCGTATTTCTCATACGTCAGGAAACGTGGCAAATTGTACTCTTCATTTTTCTGTGCAATCTACCGCAGGATATGTATCTGGTCTATGGTTCTAAAGCCTTTTTGGAAACCGGCTTGTTCGGGAGATGGGAAGTCGTCAAGTCTGCGTGCGAGATGATTCGTAATGACTCTCGAAAGCAGCACGTAGACGCGACTCAGAAAGGAAATCGATCTGTAGTTCTTCAAGAGAGCGTTGTCACCTTTCTTGAAGAACAAGGCCACAATAAGCGACCCTGACAATATTTCATTGGTGTCTGTACGTCTCTATATGTATATAATTGTGTGGATGTATGTACGTGGGACACTCAATGAGTTTAGGAATATACAAAACAACTTTTAAATCACTCCTCAGTCAGTCTTTTAAATCGCACGGTGGTGGACCGCCCGTCATCAGGACGGTATGGGTGTTATCGCGAGTTCTGTCGCGCTGTGCGATGGTGAAATTGTGGGGCTAGAATTAGTCCGAATAATTCCTCAGAGCACTCCATATAGTAGATGCGATAAAATACGCAAAGAGATGGAATAACTCTTCGCAGTGCCAGTGAGTCAAGTTGCGCTGGATGCAATCAAATGGAAGGAGCGGGCACTGGGGAGCCCTAGCCCAGAGATGGGCACAGTACTCCATGTGCGGCTGAACCTACACCTTATAAAGTTGCAGCTGGTGGGCCGGCATGAATTACTGTTCCACTCTGCTGAGCACGCCAAGCTTTTTAGAGGCCAATTCGGCCTTCTCTTCTAAGTGACCACGAAACTGCACGTCACTCGATATGTCGACGCCGAGGATTCCGATACTAGCTGAGGCATCAAGGAGAGTGCCTTGAAAATGAGGAGATATGACGAAGAAGTTCTTTTTCGTGGAAAACGCGCACGCTTGTGTCTTCTGTGGATTAAACTGGACTATATTTAGTCACCCCCAGTCCGACACTTTGTTCAACAAAGTATCGACTTCAGACACAAGGTTGTCCCGGTACTCAACGACGTTTTCCCGAGAAATATTGGCACGACCGGTGTATAAAGCATCACCAGTGCTTGTTGAATG
Organism: Parnassius smintheus behrii; assembly: GCA_036936625.1. Taxonomy (NCBI): domain Eukaryota; kingdom Metazoa; phylum Arthropoda; class Insecta; order Lepidoptera; family Papilionidae; genus Parnassius; species Parnassius smintheus. The sequence continues at coordinate 10,578,295 of JAUPFT010000021.1, read as the reverse complement.
TTACTGGTTTGCAACATGTCATTGATATGCAGAAAAAACAGCGTTGGTGATAGCACGCAACCTTGAAGAACACCAGCATTAATGGGCTTGTAATCGAAGCATGCACCGTTTACTACGACCTTGATGCTTCGATCAGCAAGAAAACTGGTGACCCAGCAAACGCCTCCCCCTTGAACTCTACTGCCTCCGACAATTATGACTTAGGTAACCCAGAAGATCACCAGCCGAGCGACCACGACAGAAACCGTACTGACGGTCACTAATCAGCTGGCGATCCTCAAGGTACCGCATAAGCTACCTGTTAATAATGGATTCCATTATTTTAGAGAACAAGGAGGTGATGGCGATTGGCCTATAGTTAGACGGATCAGAGCAGTTACCTATTTTAGGAATCGGGTACATGAAGGCTGTGTTTCATGATTTCGGGACTACGGCTAGGTAGTAGAAGTACCGAAAAGGATGCGTTAAGACCGGTGCCAACTCCGGAGCACACGTATTCAGTACAATAGGAGCAACGCCATCAGGCCCAATCGACTTGTTGACGTTCAGTTAGAGCAGTACTCTGCACACCACGTGTTGGGTATACCGCACATCCTGCATGGAGCACTTACACCGCGGGATGGTCGGCGGTGTGTTCCCCCCGTCATCAAGAGATGAGTTGGACGCAAAGAGACAGCCCATCAGATCGGCTTTTTACTTTGCCGCATGGGTGAGTGAGTCGTCTTTCCTGTGGAGAGATGGGAGAGATGTCTGACAGAAGTTTCCTTGCACAGCCTTGGCGGGAGACCAGAATGCACGTGTTCCCGAAGGACAACGAACTGATTTCTCGCCAATTCTGCCGATGTGCTCTGAGTTGGCCTTGACAATGACGCATTTCAAGGACCTGGAGCCAGAATTATACTTCTTTTTAAGAGCACTACTATTTGCATCCCAAGACGTCGATGCGCGAGCCCAGGCCTGCTAGCACTCTTGCTTATGATGTAATACAATTTTGCAGGAACAACCAAACCACGGCTGGTTTCTGCCTCCGATAGGTACCACAGATAATGGAATAAAAAGTTCCATTACCGTTAGCAACACATCAGCGACAGAATCAACAACAACGCTGGGATCATCTGGCGATAAGCAAACCCGACTCCAAGGGTAGGATGCAAAAAAAGATCGCATCTCGTCCCAATCGGCTGACCTATAATGCCAAACATGGCGGCAACCTGCAGTACGCAACCGTGATGGGAGCGTGAGTGGCACCGTACTCCGGATCAGACATTAGTCCGAGGAGCAAAAACGGGCATCGAAGGAGACCTGATATCCATCCGGATGAGAGTTCAGCAGAAGGTCCAACAGGAAAGGTACATGATCTTCCACATCTGGAATCCTCATAGACGAGGTAACCAGTTGTGTCAGACTATATACCAAAGCAAAGTCATAAACAGATCTATTTTCATGATCGGTTAAACGAGAACCAAGCCATTCAGCGTGGTGGGCGTTAAAATCACCAAGCATCACGATTTCTGCGGACGGTACCTGTGGTAGCACGGAGTCTACAGCTATTTAGACGTGTTTCATGAGTCGGTCTTTATCGGCATTGCCGTTATGGGACCTATATAGGCACCCGTAGACGCGGGGATGGTCGTCGCTGTCTGCGCGCAGCTATAAGATGGACAAGTCCGTACCTTCAAGGCTGCCGAGGCGTCGAAAACAGATGTCCTCTCTTACGTACACGCAAACTCTAGTCCGGTGCACAAAGGATTGTTCTAATTTGTACCCCAGATAGGAGAGATACGAAGTATCAGCCGTAGAGCACACCTGTGTCTTGGTTAGAAAGAGCAATTTTGCCTTCTCCAGATGGTGGTGGACAGCGTTGAGGTTTGAATGAAATTCCCTGATGTTGCGGATATTCACAAATAGCGTGGCAGGGGGTACCTTTGACTTAGTGCTCCGTTTGCCCCGAGCAGGTTTTTTCTCGAGGGGAATTTCGCCCCCCCCCCCCCTCCACGGATTACGCAAGGCAGCCTGAGCACCCACGCTCAGGAGTGGAGTAGCTTGGTCGTGGATGCTCAGCGAGGGAATCTCCAGGGGTGCTGATACTGTCCTGGAGTAGTCTTGCATACGTGCAACTGCAAAGGCTGCCGCGTGGCTTTACTACTTTGTGCTTCTTCTGTGTATATTAATCATTTTAGTTCGTACCACCAATTAAATAAAAGTCTAGAGGTTTTAGGTCTAGTGATATCACCAGCCTGTTCACATATCAGCCGCGACCTATCCTTCTATCACCGAATTGCATGTCCAGATATGCGCGCACAGATCATTCGTCATGAGCGAGACATCCGTCGTGCTGGAAGTACATTCCTTGCAGATGGCTCAGAGGAACGTTTTCCAACATTGTGTCGATGACCGAGCATTTCATTAGCAGACACGCTACTCCCATCAATCGACCTTCAATCCATATTGAACATTGGTCCATGTGGTCTAATATGGTCGTTGGTCGTTAATGATTGCCGCCTGAACGTTGACACTAAAGCGAACTTGATGAGTATGTTCTTTGATTTTGTGTGGGTTTCGAAAACTCCACCAGTGCTCCTTGTACACGTTGTAAAATCCAACCAGGGGAAATATCGACTCGTCGCACCGTCTAAGTTTTCACCAGACAACACATAAAATCTCATCATTGTTAGGTAGCCAGGTCTGAACATTAGAGTGTCGGTACATGCTTACGATAACTATCAGCAAGCGGCCGATACACACGTGAAAACAATATACGAAGTCACGCCGTAGCTATTCACTGTTGACTGAAGACTGAAGGGCGGACTTGACCTTGCGCCTGGGACCCTGCGAAAGGATAAGGACAAGGACAAGGACAAGGACAAAGAGGCCTACGGCGAGTGTATTATAAACTCATTGTTTTATTGCCAATATTAAAGTATGCCGTATGATTTGATTTTCGATAGCTTTTAATTGATTTATTTAGTTCAAAAATTTTGTATTTATCTTTTTAGTATTGAAAATTTTCTTCAAATTAACATTATTTATTGATTGATCACTTTATGTTAATGAATTAAAAAAATGTATAATATCAGTGTCATAGGCTTCTAATCCGTTCACCTTTTACACTCCATTTTTTTCCAGACGATAAAAAAATAAAGAATAAAAATATAAATAATATTTATCCCTAGACATCATATTTCATAAGCTAGGTACTAATTTCATACCAACTGGTATATTAAGCCGTATTAGGGATGCCAGTAATTGTCATTTTATTAGGTAAATTATATACTAATATGTATATAAAAATGTTAAACTTGTGTGAGGGAATCCATCACCTAATTTTGGTATGAATACAGGACGATACATATATTATAGCTTCCAAACTAAGCTTGATAACATCTTGTCATCAGTCATTATATTATAAAATAAAATAAACCTAGATCAGCAACAGACAGCAATCACACTTGTCAAGAGCCAAGATTAAACAAATCTTTTCTACGCCTGAAACTGTCTAATATTGGACTTTCACGGGTTGATTACATCCATAATAGTCATAATATATCAGAAAAAAACCCTTCAGTGCTTTTGAAAATATGTGACATATTCAAGATATTTTTAAATACGATAAAAGAGTCAGTGTTCATTATAGGCATTTTATAATATATAACATATTATAAAATGCCTCTTATCTGATGAAGATCTTCTAATCTAAAATTTGAGAAATACTATGCGATTTGGGTATACACGTCAGTGTTAATACAACATATGTTTTAGTTTCTGAGATTAATTTGAATTTTTTGCATTTTACCTTGTACCACCTTAGAATATCGGTTCGTTTATGAGGAATATCACAATCAATTCTTGCTGATTTTCCAACTTCAACATACACATTGGTAGTAACCAAAGTAGATTTTGGATATGCTGAAAACATTAATTAAAACGTTATTACATTTCTGATATATTATCTTAAGAGACAAATTATTCCCTTTAACTTTGATACTGCTGGCCCCTTGGGTTCCGTTGTTCATTCCCAAATTTCCCTATCTTCTGCACACCGTTCTATTTTGTTACTAGTTTGCGTTAAAGTCTCCTATTAACACCATATTGCGGGTCCTTCCTAAGGAGTGCATGGCTCCAGAGATATCCTCATACATTTTCTACATCTCCACATCGGCATTTGCCGAGGATGGTGTGTAAATCTGTATGACCTTCAACGAATACCGTTTGGTGATTGGGAGTATAAGTTACTCAACGCTCGTCGACTCACTTCCAATCTTTACAACGTTGTTACCGAGAGACTTCTCTACAATAAATCCGACACCTACTTGGGTCAGACGATCGCCCTTTCTAGGACCGAACAAGTTGCCGGATTCGAGGATTACCATATCCTCTCTCTCTCTCTCTTCTCTCTCTCAGATAATTCTATAATACTTCAGCGCAGATTGGTCTATCTTTTCTTCTAGCTCTAAGATTTTCTCGTCAGTCCTCGGAGTACGTGCGTTAAATGCTGCCAGGTCAAGTAGTATTAGCTGGCAACCGAACCTTCACCAGATATTCTTAAAAACCCCGTCCCGCCGTTACCAAGATTGTCATCGCAGGCTGGAATAGCGGGGCCGCTGGGGACTGGGGATCGTTTCTTTGTTACTCTCGCCATGTTGTTATATTACCATATGACTGCCTCGTTGGTCTAGTGGTTGTAGTAGTACGACTGCTGATCATGAAGTCCTGGGTTCGAATCCCGGGTCGGGCCAAAAATCAATTATTGAGTTTTTCTGTCAAGAAGTTCTCAGAAGCTGCCCGGAGTCAGGAAGTTGGCTGTGTCTCAGCCCCGTGCCATGGAAAGCACATAAAGCCGTTGGTCCTGCACCTGATCTCTCTCCGGTCGTGTCAGTTTACCGTCCCATCGGATTATGAGAGTGAGGGAATAGAGAGTGCACATGTGCTTGCGCATACACTTGGGCACTATAATCCTGTCCTGCGCCGATGGCTAGCCTCCGTTGAGGCTGGCCGCCATGGCCGGAATTCGGTCTGGAGGACAATATTATTTGGTTGGGAGGCGGGCCTTAGGGTTGCCGAGTCCGATTCCCCGGTCTAGCCTTGACCCTACTACGCGAGATGTTATACTAGATGGACTGTATACGTGGTAAGCTTCTTCTGCCTCATCAAGATGGCAAAGGTGTCACGCGGTTCCTTGACAATGCACTCGCTCTTCCGAAAACCTATTGTCTGCCAAGGTTATGAAGGAATCCTGCTTGAGCACATCAGTAGGAATAAAATGGGGCGGTTTAGCTAACAAACAAATACTCAATAATGATTTCTTATATTTACGCGAACACTATACATTGATTAAAGCTACTTTTACGGATTTTATCGCGTTTTATTTATATTAATTTTAATACCCGACGTTTCGGGTGCTTTCCAGCACCCATGGTCACGGGGGACTGAGGTGACTGACGTCCCGATGTCAAAGTTAACCCGGAGTACCTTCAGCTTTTTAATCATTCTTTGGTCCGATCTACGCAGAATGAACTAACTGTGTTTTGAAGTCTTGCAGTGGTACGCTTGGGTTTAGTTTTAATTTTATTAATTATAGGATCTAGGACGCAACTGTCCTAGGTGGTGTGGTTGCAACTAGCGGCACAAAGGCAAGAGAGCACTCGATCCCAGCGCGCGAGCTTATATCGGCTTCTTTCCCACCGAAGTCGGGCACTCTTCTCATTGGTTGCGAGAATCACGCAACATTCTAGAATCTCTTCTTTCCCCTCTCACCCCACCACCCCGGTGTGTACGGTAGGGATAGGTCGAAGGAAGGACAACGCTTGGCAAGCATACCCTCGAATAAAATTAAAATACGAATGGTTTTCCGCGCAACCATCCCCCCCGGCTTGAAGGGTCCCCTTCAAAAATAACTAAAACAACTAACGCTAAGATTAAGCTAACCACATAACTAACGCTAAGATTAAACCTAAATTTCGACTAAAATTTCTAATCTAGAAAACAAATCCAAATATTGAATGGGCAAAGGACACAAACGAATTATGTTACTCGACAGGACCTTAGGTTCACCTTTTCCGGAAATGACGGCTTAGGACGTACTCGAAAGCAAGCTATACATCTGTGCACCCTATTGCGGATCAAATCACGTGCTCAAAGAATCCAATAATTCTGACGCAAGATTGACATCCGCAAGTCGGAGCCAGCGTGAGAATTCAATTTATGATGGTAGTCAACTAATAAATTCATGATATGTTTTTTACACGGTAAAACTATAGGGTGCCATTGGTCGAAACTCAACTGCGAATTAGACAAGCGTTCACCTACCCTGATGATTCCATCTTATAAAAATGGCTTAAGATGTTGAAAAGCGCGACTACAAGTTCTATTTGATTGTAATCTTGTAATTTCATCGGAAAAATGTGCACGTTGAAGTTCACGCAATAGTAGCAACTCGGCATAGTTGTAATCGGACGCTACGATATACGAACGTCGTGGTAAAAGCTTCGCGAATCGACAAACGTAAATCACGCTATGCAATAATTTCGACCAAGAGGACAAACGGTTCGCCAAAGCAATGATTGGAGAAACCTCGCTCGAAACGTTCGCCACCAGAGCGTACCTCTTCTCTTCCGGTGGTTGAGACACTGACAAAGTGTTATTGGCCACTGCGAGGGTTCCAAGTGAACCCAGGAAGGTCCGTGGTACCAAAGCGGATGGTCCATTATTTGCATCGGGGTGAGTCCACGGGATAGATCGGCAAGGTTTTCCGCACCGGACACGTGATAATAATTCCGTGTTCCTAACTCGTCTTGGATCTTGGCCACTCGGTTCGCGACAAACGTATCCCAACGGTGGGGTGAAGAATGAACCCAACATAAAGCGACGGTTGAGTCAGAAAAGGCAAATATTCTTTCTATGTGAACTCTGTCACTACATGCACTGATAACTGCGGTGATAAGCTTGGCAAGGACTAATATCGCGCAAAGCTCTAAGCGCGCGAGAGAGACAACCTTACGGGAGGAGACTCTTGACTTAGAGTTAATGAGGCTGATCGAATTTCTATCATTATTCTGGACGTGAAAATATATAACGCCCCCGTAAGCCTTCTCGCTAGCGTCTGCAAAACCTACGACCGTGATGACGCTATTTCTATCGACGTTTATATGACGTGGTATTTTCATTTCGCTTAGTAATGGAAGTTCCTCTCCAAAACGCACCCAACACCGAACAATGCTATCAGACGGCGGGTCATCCCAATCGCATTCACATAACCAAAGTTGTTTAATCAAAAGCTTAGCATATAGCACCACCGGGGCTACGAAACCCATGACATCCCATAATCTAGCAACGCATGACAGCATTGTGCGCTTTGTGCACGTTTCTGCGGGCGGGTTTACCTTAAGGCTAAACACGTCGGACTCCGGTGACAACCTTGTGTGTATCTGAATCGTCGAATTCCTTCATCGCCGAAAGACGGTGTGATAGTGGGATTGTATCTTAAACCGTACGCGAATTACTAGTCCACTTGACGAGATCGAATTGACCCGCTTTCATGAGCTTTATAACCTCGGCGGTGGTTAGGGTGGCCTCCTCTACGCTATCAACCGAATACACAAAATCATCCATATATAATCCGCTCTCAATTGCCCTCTTAGCTTTAGGATAAGAGGGACCTTCATCGTAGGCAGGCTGTCTCGCCGTGCGTAATGCATGAAATGGGCTCGATTTTAAACCAAAGCAAACGCGGTTTAATTCAAACACCATTAAAGGTTCTTTTGGATCAAAACGATATAAAACGCGTTGAAATCGATGATCGCATTCACGGACCCCTATGCAAAGAAACATTTGGCGAATATCGGCGGATAGTGCTATACTGAACAAACGAAAATTTGCTATTATATTAAATAAACTGCCCTGTAAATTTTGCCCACTATAGAGGATATCGTTAAGAGAAAGATAAGTGCTAGTTTTAGCACTAGCGTCGAGCACTACACGTAACTTGGACGTAAGTTTGTCTTCCCTAATGACCCCGTGATGTGGTATGAAAAACGACGGTGTGTCTTCGTAGTTGTCTAATTTTGGAGCCACAAGTGATATGTGACCCTTCCTTATATATTCTTTAATGACGCCGTCATAAGCTTCCTTCAATCGGGATGAGGCGAGCATCCCACGCTCCAAACTGTAGAAACGTTTTTCCGCCATTTGACGCGAATCGTCGAGAGATAAAACATCTCCTTTAAAGGGTAGCGCTACACTATATCGACCGTCGCGATCACGAACGGTGGTGCGGACGTAAATTTCCTCGCATAATCTATCATCTGGGCTAACTATAGGTGGAACGTTCACCTCCTCCATCTCCCAAAATTTGCGGACTAACGACTCGAGCGGTTCGACAGCCATACAACAATAAGAGGTTGCCGAAATATTTATCCATGACAGGGCGCCAACGATGACATAGCCCAAGAGGGTTTCCAGTGCGTAAGGCGCGGTATGCGAGGAGTTGCCCCTGACCTTATTGTGTAACAAAAAATGAGTGAAAAGCGATGCTCCAATGAGCATGTCTATGTCTCCGGGGATGGCGTAAGTATCGTCTGCCAGCGTCAAATTTTCAAAATCAATCATTGCCGAGGTGTCAACCGAAACGGTTGGCAGACGTTCAGTGACTTTATCCACTACTAACGCATTTATATTAAAGTTAATGTTACGATCTTACCGAGAATAAAATTTCAAATTTATAGAGCCCTGGGTAATTTTATTAGTACCTCCGATGCCTTTGACTACAGGACATGAAAGTATCTTATTTATTGGCAGTCCTAAACGCTGACAACATTACCGCGTTATAAGGCTACTTTGGGATCCGCTGTCTTACAATGTACGGACACTTTGTTCGTTTCCACGCGAATCCCCAACTACGATACGGGCTGTACCCAGTAACACGGTTGAAGGAGACTGTGTTCTCATATTTGACAATGAGCACAGAGCGACGTCACCAGGTCGACCGCTAGAATCGTCGACTTTAGTAGGTGTGATTTCCTTGTCTGATTTACTCGACGTGAATACGTTACCATTTTCGAAATGTAATAACTTGTGATGTCTGCTGGCGCACTTGTTACACACGGAACTAGAATTGCATTTAGCAACTAAATGTCTATCGTTTAGACAATTCAAACATAAGTTGTTCGTCTTTACTATTCTATAACGTTCGCTGGGTGAATGTTTACGAAAGGTCGCAGAATTATATAAACTACCGTGTTGTTTATTTTACATAGAACACAGGCGCTATGAAGCGATGCAGGCGCAGCGGTTACGTACGTTAGAGACCCTGCGGTTCTAGATGATGAAGTCTGTCTGCGGTCGACACATTTCTTAACTTCTTGTTTGACATTCGAGGAGCGCTGTATCACTTTAATTTGATCTCGCACAAAGGATGCTAATGAATCGAATGATGGCAACTCAGAACTACAATGCTCCATTTCAAACGCACGCACGGTGTCCGGGTCTAGTTTCTTTAAGGCAAAGGCACCACATCCATAAGGTCATTAAATTTCAGGTTCTTGAGTGCAGCCACCGATGCTACAAATTTATCTAAAAACTGCTCTAAGCCGGTGATGTTCGCGGATGATATAGCTTTAAGATCGAATATCTGGTCTAAATATGAAGAGGCTAACATTCGCTTATCTTCATATTTGTTCTTAAGTGTCTCAAATATTAAGGAATTATTGTTTGCTGTTGGTGTGAAGCCCGAACAAATGGACTGTGCCCTACCGCTTAATTTGCTAATTAAATAATACAATCTTTTAGCGTCCGATAACAATGGATTACTATGTATATTATCTTCAAAACTATTTATGAACTACGGCCATGTTTTAATATCTCCATTGAATACCGGAATATCTATGGGGGCAATCTAAGTGATTCACGCGGGCGTACCTGGACTTCCGGCCTTGCTTCGCTTTGGGCTGGAGACTGTAAGAGCTTTGCCGTTCTTTTCACGCGACACAACATATCTTCAAATGATAGAAGTGGCTGATAGTTCACTGTATACTTAGGGTCAACTTGCAATTCTAAATTATTAATTTGGTCTAATATCTTTTCGTAATCCGTCCGCAAAGAGTCCACCGTTTCGATTTTACATAAAAACGTTTCCCGCACTGCTTCTACGTTAATATTTTTTATGTGATCACTTGTATATTGTATACGTTAAAATAGTACGTCCCTCTTGGCGTAAAGAGTTTTAAGTTTAATTTCATTTCCACTAACTGCCGTTTTAAATCACTATAATTAATATTAGATTCATCACAATTAATCACACAACGCTAGAGGATGGACACAATGTAATACAAATATATCTCACAACACTATTGTCTTATCGTGCCGTATTACGGCGTTAAATTGAACACCTTTGCAACCAAACGAGACAACGCGCATCGACAGATAAGAATCTAAAACTCACACTATTTTTTTACAAATTGTGGGTAGGTTGAATAAGGTTAAGCGGATCGAAACTATTTGAATAAATAAGTCGATTTAATTATGCGAGTAACTAACCAATTTTAAATTTAAACTAAACAAAACTACATAATCTATCCAATATTTAATTAGAGTGCATTGTCTAAGGAATTAATCCAGCAGTTCGACTCGATGAGGCTACAAAGCACCAGTTCCAAATCCGCTCGAATGACCAGAAAATGGTTGGTGAGGCTACAATGAACCAGTCCAAATCCTGCCGAAGGACCAGAAAAAATGGATGGGTGGCGGGCCTTAGGGTTGCCGAGTCCGATTCCCCGGTCGAGCCTTGACCCTACTACGCGAGATGTTATACTAGATCAGTGATGGGCAAAGTACGGCCCCCGGGCCAACTCCGGCCCGCGAAAGTATTTAATCCGGCCCGCCGAGGGTCATTCACGTGGAGAGTATATGGCCCGTTATAATTACGTTTTAACGGTTGAGTAAAAGCTTGTAACACAAAATGCATTTTTTTTATAATTCTGGCCCTCCTCTAGAATTTCTAAAACTTTGTGGCCCTCCATTAAAAAAGTTTGCCCACCACTGTACTAGATGGACTGTATACGCGGTAAGCTTCTTCTGCCTCAACAAGATGGCAGAGGTGTCACGCGGTTCCTTGGCAATGCACTCGCTTTTCTGAAATCTATTGTTTGCCAAGGTTATGAAGGAACCCTGCTTGAGCACATTAGGAGGAATGAAATGGGGCGGTTTAACTAACAAACTAATACTCAAGCAGGCATTGAATTATAGGAAAAAGAAACACACTTACCGGGGTGTGACTTCGATGCGGCTTGGACGCTTCTGTTGCTGCGGTGCGACTTCTGGTGGATCTCATGGGGCCCCAGGGATGCGGTCCTGGCCGGTGGTGCGATGGAAAAGAGCGGTGCGCGACGATATCTCACACTAGGTGAGGCGGTTACTTCTGGAGCTCGACTGCTCCAGATGCGGTTCTAACGAGTGGCGTGTGGGCAAGAGCCCTCTAGGACGCGACTGTCTCAGGCAGTGCGGTTGCAACTAGCGGCGCAAAGGTAAGAGAGCGCTCGAGCCCAGCGCGCGAGCTTATATCGGCTTCTTTCCCACCGAAGTCGGGCGCTCTTCTCATTGGTTGCGAGAATTACGCAACATTCTAGAATCTCTTCTTTCCCCTCCACCCCACCACCCCGGTGTGTACGGAAGGGATAGGTCGAAGGAAGGACAACGCTTGGCAAGCATACCCTCGAATAAAATTAAAATACGAATGGTTTTCCGCGCAACCATTATCATTATTATATTACCATAATTGCCACGCTCAACGGGTGGGTCGGTAACTGCAGTTTTTTATTGTTATTCCGATGTTATAAAAAAGACGCTGCTGACTATAAGTTTCCCCCTGTCGCCTCTTACAACAAATGGGAGATGTGGGGTAATGGATATACTTACACCGTCACCACACGGTATTATCAAATCAAATAAGAGCTAAATGACTCAAAAAAAATTGAATAAAATAAAAAAATAAGCAATTCAAGCCACTTACGTAAAACATTGATGTTAAAAACTTCTGAATCAGTTCCTACAGAATTCTGTGCAACACATGTATACATGCCATCGTTGTAATCATCAATATTTTTTATAACTAGTGTTCCATCTTCTTCAATATCATGCCATTCAGTTCCTAGATAAAGTAAAATATTAGCTCAAGTATGCAGTTAATTAACGTTTTTATTTATAAGATTCAAACCTCAAGATGGGCCTTCTTGCATTGCAATAAATTAGCGACTCAATTAAATATCCATCGTAATTTCATCATCACAGATCACAACCCATTTTAATTAACTGCTAATCGTGGCTTCCAAAGAAACCCTACAAAGAATAGCCCTAATTTATGTTGAACACATCGTCCTGTGTGAGATTTTTTTTTTATAGAAGAGGGGGCAAACGAGCATGCGGCTCACCTGATGTTAAGTGACTACCGCCGCCCATGATCAACCGCAACACCAGGAGAATTGCGGGTGCGTTGCCGGCCCTTTAGAAAGGAGTAAGCTCTTTTCTTGAAGGTCCCCAGATCGCATCGGTCCGGAAAAATCGCCGGTGATAAACTATTCCACAGAGAGGTTGTACGTGGAAGAAAACTCCTTGTGAAACGTACAGTGGTGGACCGCCAAGCATCCAGATGGTGTGGATGGTATCGGGACGTTTGCCGTGTCGTGCGTTCACGAAATTTGGCGGCTGGGATTAATCCGAACAATTCCTCAGAGCACTCCCCGTGATAGATGCGATAAAATACGCAAAGAGATGCAACATCTCTTCGCAACGCCAGTGAATCGAGCCGATCGGAAAGCACTTGGTCGTCGACGATTCGAGCCGCTCTGCGCTGGATGCGGTCAAGTGGAAGGAGCTGGTACTGGGGAGCCCCAGCCCAGAGATGGGAACAGTATTCCATGTGCGGCCGAACCTGCGCCTTGTAAAGTTGCAGGCGGTGTGCTGGCATGAAATACTGTCCCGCTCTGCTGAGCACGCCAAGCTTTTTAGAGGCCAATTTGGCCTTCCCTTCCAAGTGACCACGAAACTGCACGTCGACGCCGAGGATTCCGATACTGGCTGAGGCAACAAGGGGAGTGCCTTGAAACTGAGGGGATACGACAAAGGGGTTCTTTTTAGCGGTTAACGCGCAAACTTGTGTCTTCTGGGGGTTAAACTGGACTAGATTTAGTCGTCCCCAATCCGAGACTCTGTTCAGCAAAGACTCGACTTCAGACACAAGTTTGTCCCGGCACTCGGAGACGTTTTCCCGAGAAATATTGGCTCGGCCGGTGTAAAGAGCATCACCAGTGCTATCATCTGCATAGCAATGAATGTTACGGGTATGCAACATATCATTGATATGCAGAAGAAACAGCGTTGGCGATAGCATGCAGCCCTGTGGAACACCAGCATTAATAGGCTTGCAATCGGAGCTTGCACCGTCTACAACGACCTTGATGCTCCGATCTGCAAGAAAGCTGGTGATCCAATCGCACAATTTCTCGGGAAGCCCATAGGAAGGGAGCTTCGAAAGAAGCGCTTTGTGCCAAACCCGATCGAAGGCCTTCGCAATGTCCAAACTAGATCGAAGAGATCGCCAGTTTTTGTCAATAGGAGATTCTCAGTATCAGGTAACAGGAGCCATAGTCGCTTTTAGGATCTTTAATTTTAAAAGGTTTAAAAGGTATTGCGGGACGATAGATAAAGTATATCTATATTGGCGTGGTTCAATAGGAACCAAAACAAAATGGCAGAACTGGTACGTGGTGGTTTTTTTTAGTTATTCTAAACCAGCACTTAGCTACATTCCCATCTGATGGTAAGTGGTAATAAAGCTTGAGATGGTAAGGCGCACTGAATTAACAAAAACCTATTCACTCTTGCCTTGAAGACACTCACATTGTAATCGGTTGGAAAGACAGATGCTGGCAACTTATAACACACCTTTGCTGTACGCATGACGAACGACGTTGCATACCGTTTGGTTTGAATGCGTGGTAAGTCAATAACGAAAGGCTGGAGACTGCCCTAACGTCTGGTTGTCTGATGATGGAAGGGAGAGGGAGAAATTAAATAATGCAATTATTCAATTCCTCGGGCGCCCTCAATCTCCAAAATCCATACTGTAGAAGGCCAAAAGGCTGGCTACTTTGCACCTGTGTTCGAGGTTTGTGTTGTGGTTTTAACCAAATTTGGGTTACTAATAAGCCACTTAGTACGCCTTTCCATTGAGCCCAAGGCTGCTAGGTGGCATTTTGCGACACCAGCCCATATATGGCAGCAATACTCCACGCACGACCAGATTTGCCGCAAATGAAGCGAACGAAATATTTTACAATTATATAACAGATAAATTATTTGAAAGATAAACGCTGCTAATGAGGAAAACGTAAAACATAAATGCTGCTGCGAAACATCCTCCGATTTACAAGGTGGTATAATATTTATTAAAGGCATAAATACGAGACGAAGTTCAGACAAACCACGATACCAAGAAGTGCATTTATCGGGTAAAGTCAATACGAATACTAGTCCCGTTAAAATTAAAAACCGTGATACCAAAGTACCTATTAAGGATTTTAAACGCCCTTCACAGGTACTTCCTCGCGCATCTGAGGTTGGTCATCACGACTCATGTCCTTCAACTTCAAGGGATAAATAAGAATACTGGCATATTACTTTTAAAAGAAAGTCAAGCTAGGATATGCAGACAAGTGGACTTTTATTAAGGTTTTAGATTTAAGTGTAATATTTTTTTCCTGAATTACCCATACCACGAGGTAATCGAATTCAAAATAAGTATAACGAACCGCAATTGTCTGCAACTAAGGTGTAAACTCAAAACTAAATCGACTTTCAAGTAAAAAAAAAACGAATAGGTGATTAATTAAATTTAAATTATTTGCACGGTTAGCTGAATATTTAGATTCAGCCTATATTTATAAAGTTTGTCTTTTAGTTAATAAAATACATGAACATTTTTCGTAGGTCACGTCGCACGCACAATTTAAAAAAAAAACAATAATAACATTCTACTTCTATACCAGGTAATATTTGGTTACCCAAAATATATCAAATACCATTAATTATTTATTTAATTTATTTATGCCTTGTAACTTTTTTATACGATAACCAAAATAAAATATATAAAATATAAAATCTGGCAGACTTTTGCAGAGACTCCTAGCTTCCTTGAACCTGCTTTGGCCTTGGACTCGATGAACCGCCCGAAGTAGGTGAGAAGAAGAGGATATTTCAACCTTGCAGCAACTGGAGGCGGTCGGTGTATTCCAGTTATACATTTCGGAAAGAAGGAGCCAAGGTGAGCTGGTTTCTTTTTACAGTGAAGTGTGTCTGACGCTTGTGTTTTGGAGGCGTTGAATTTCACAAGATTAGCATCGCCCTATTCGGAGACTGCCTGTAGTGTGAAATTCACACGCTCTACCATGGCTTCTCTTTCGGACCGGATTTGATCCCGACTGACCCGAGGATTTGGTTGGTATTTCTCCACAACTGTGCTGTCGTCTACGTTACCATAGATATCAGGCATAATCAAATCATTAATATGCAGCAGGAAGAGAGTTGAGGAGAGAACGGGCCCCTGAGAAACACCGGCGTTAGTCGTCACTGGATCGGAAGAGCAGCCATCGATGACGACCCGTACAGACCTTTCAGTCAGAAAGTCTTTTACCCAGTCAATCAGATCAGGGGTAAGACGTACACTGGAAGCTTAGCCAGAAGGCTAGCGTGCCAAACTTTGTCAAAGGCCTTTGAGACATCAAGGGAAACAGCAAGTGCTTCCCGACTGTTCTCGAGTGCCTTGCCCCGTACATATGTGGTATACGCTAGAAGGTCCCCAGCTAACCGATTTCGGTGAAACCCATTCTGATTTAGGTATGCCATTAAGCGGGTATTCAATATACGCTCCATAATCTTGCAGAGTATGGAGGTAACTGAGATTGGCCGATATTGGCAGGCTGCCTTTTTTTGGAACAGGCTGCATGTTGGTCACCTTCCAGAATTTTGGCACTATTTCAGTCCTAAATGAGGGTCGGAATAGGCGTGTCAACACAGGAAACAACTCAGGTACATAAGCCTTTAGAATTATAGCTGGTATACCATCTGCCCCCTTTACTTTATTCACGTCTAGGCAGCGCAAGGTTTTGAGAACCTCATTGTTTGTTATACGAACCTCTGTCATAGTGGTCCCGCAGTGAGGTAATTTAGGCGGAATGTTGTTGCCACTGTCCAGACGTCAATTATAGTCAAATATAAACGCGAACAAGTTCGCTTTCTCTTTAGCCGTATGCGCCAGTGTCCCGATTTTACCAGCGGAGGCAAATCAGGCCGACAGAAGTTTGTCTTGACCGCTTTGGGGAGAGATAAAAAAGCTTTAGTGCCGGATGGTCTGGCAGAGTTTCGTACCAATATATTTAATGCGATCGAGACTGGCTTTCCGTAACGCTTTTTTGAATTGGCGGCCTAGTTGAAAGTTCTCTTCCTGAAGCTGATATCTGAAGCTTTGCGATTTTGAGTGGCAACCCAGGACAGGTACGCTAAATGCTTGCTTTTTGCAGATTGAGCGCATTCGGCGTTTAACCATGGGTGAGCTTTGCTACCGGTAGGAGCGTCATAAAAGGAGATAAAAAATCCATAGCTTGACGCAATAAATACATCGGTTATCGAATTCGTGCAGCTCGACGGATCCACAGAAGAGAAACAGGCCTCTCCCCAAGGATAGGATGCAAAAAACCCAATCAGCTGACTTGTACCGCCATATTCGTTGAACACCAGGTGGAGAATATGGCGATAAAGATTTCACCAGACAGTGGTCAGATGTACCCATAGGGGAGGTAACCTCTACTTCACGCCTGTCTGGTTTGGTAGTCAGTAGAAGGTCCAAGCAAAAAATTTGGCTTTGAACAATACATACTTGCTATGAAACTAATTTAATGTATTAGCTGACACGACGGGATGTGAGCTGCTGCGGAAAAGGAACAACAAATAAAACAGCTCATAAATAGGGACGGACACTTACTTGGGGAAGCAGCGAGCGGCCTCTCTCTACAACCATGCGAGCAAGATTATAACTGCGAAACGTTGTCGGCTTGCGGACACGACCAAAACAGTCTTACTGGGGTCTCCGGTAGTGGCGCGTGCCTTCCTATAGTTTCAACCGTCCCCCTTTCACTTTAGCGGAGTGCGCTTGTCAATGAAGACCACCCGTGCGGCGAAGGAAGGGAAGCGAGGGGAGGTTACGCTGGCCAACTCACCTAACAAAGTACATCAACAAATACAAAATGCAAGGGTGTGCGTTAGGACAAGCAGAATGATAAGGCACAACTTTAATGATCTAATAAAATTAAATTACTCAAATTTTTTAATCGTGCGTTTGGAGACCCAAAGTTGTACTTTAATGTCCTTAACCGGTTAAGAAATGGCATGAAAAAATTATATTGTTTTGTAGAAGCAAATATAATCTTTTATTTTTAGCTCATGAGCGACAGTGATCATTTACCATTAGGTGAGCCATACCACCTCGTTTGTCCCCTCTTCTATAATTATATTTCCTACAATTTCGAAGTTTATATTGAGTATAAAATTATTGACTGGGATAATTCGTAAACTTATCTATGCCTTTAAATGTTAAAGAGGTATAGAGGTGCCAATAGTACTGTAAATCTAATCTAATTGGCCTTGAACGAATACAGAGGGTTGTGTTAAAAGTTTGTACTTCTACGGCTTTTCAGTAGCCTACAAAAGATCTTTATAAGTACTGCTAAATTTTAAACTGTGTAACAACCATTCGTCATCCAACTATTTTACGATATCATTTAACCTTATCCAGAAATATTAATCATTCTTTATCTTCCTGGAAATGGGCTACACGTTGATATGAGCTTCCACTGGGTAAAATTTTCAAGTCATGTCTAAGCATAGATTCTTTTACTTCCTTGGACGGTTTATCTTCAATAAGGCTGACAAAATAATGTATATGGGATATGGGTAATAAATATAAATATAAATATTGTAATTATGTAACAAATTATGAAATAAATTAAAAATGTATGATAATTTTTAAGTTAATTTTATGTACACAAAACATATAAATACACATATTATATTGTAAATAAATTTTGAAAAATTGATTACCTGCTGCTATATTTAATCCATTTTTCACCCAGGTTATCGTCGGTTTAGGATTTCCTGTTGCATTACATGGAATTCTCAACACTAAATCATTGACTACAACCGCAAACGTTTTCGCAGAAAACAAATTTGTAATGGATGGTGGAGCTGAAATTTTAGAAATTCATTAAATACTCTTTGGTAAAAATATACTAAGGAGTGATTGGTTGCAGAAATGTAGAAGTAACAATAAATAATATTACTATCTAGAAAACTTGAAACGACAGTAGCCTAATGGCAGGGTGTGGATCGCGAACTCAAAAGGTCGTGGGTTCGAATCCGCCATTTGACTACTGTCGTGAACCACTCCTAACACAAGCATTTTCAAGCTTACCAGGAGTGTTTAAAAGGAATATTAGTAATATTAATTAATAAGATTACTAATATTTTTACTATAAAAAAAAACTTTCTAAGGTACTGGTCCAATTTCAGTCCAAAGTTCAATTCAATATAATAAGTCTATATATTTATACGTGAAGAGAAAGCTTTGTACCATTCATTAAGCGTGTAATTTTGGCACAGTTAAAGTTTATATGGGAAGGAGTGCAGAAAGCTAAAAAGAAAGCATTAAATGCCGATTTTTCAATCGTCAGATAAAAGTTCTTCATAGAATAAAGTACAACATAAAAATAAAAATGACTGTTGCATTAATTTAAAAAAAAACTTTTGGTAAATCTAAATGTACATGTCTTAAGTATTTTAATTATACACAAGTTTTCACAAATAACCTTGTTACTATTAAGTACTTCTAATTTTCCGATACTTTTATGTCAAACGTCAATAAGAAAAAGTTTGGAAAATCCAGAAGTGCACGACTCAAATTATTATGAAAAATGTAAAAAAAAATATTTTTTATTTTCCTATGTCATTATTACTGATATACAATTTTTTAATATTTTTTGTGAAAAAACTTTCAACAGAATTATTTTAAAACAATCAGAAATCATCTTTATTATTACTTAAATTTTTAGGTATTTGTACTTAGGCATGACGGCATTGATGGCTCCGTGACGAAGACTCATTGCTGAGTTACAGCGGTGGGGGCCCGCGGGTTCGAATACCTACTAAGTATTTGTATGGCTTGCAAGTAATTGTTTCGGATCTGGATGTTTGTCCTTGTGCAATTCATGTATGTAAACTGCCTTCAAGATACTTTTCAAGACACCGAAAATTTCTGAATTTATCAGCGGAAAAAACTAATTCTAACTAAACAAAACAAAAGTAAACAGCCATTTATATTATATGGCTTCCGACATGATATATGAAGAGATATAAAATAGATTCAGTTGAACAATTGATATTTTTAAAAGCTATATACGTTTACCCCGCCATGCGGACTTGATAAATCGACACCATAGGCCACTAAAACCTCTTTTTAATATAAAAATAGCAATTAATCGATTTAAAAAAAAACTAATAAATTCAACAACCATTTATTTTTCTAACAAAGTGCTTTTTATATCATTTATATGTTCAATGTGATTGTTAGATACGATTTCGTGCGACAAAACGTTGGAATCTTGATTGTTAGGCGCTAGTAGAACATACCTACGCGCTTTTCGCTTAAGGTATGCAAAATAGTTCAATTGTTTGACTTTTATGTTCAATCGAGTTATAATTTATTTAATAATAAAATAAGGTAACTTTTAACTGGCAGTTGAAAAATCGGCCCATCGGCTAAATAAAGTAAAATAAGACATGAGAGTTCATATTGCCATTGTCAAACATAGAATTGTCGCTTAGATATGAAATATAAGTAATGGCCTACTTATATTTTACTACAAAAGCCAGTAAGTACGTTTTGTTACATACATGACGAAACAATGTAAGGGCGGCTCATCATTTTAATTTGTATTACTTCAAATTTTATACCGCGTTACTCTTTACTTGTAATAAAGCTCGTATTTCAATAGCACGTCTTCTACTTCAACAGACATTTACGTGACCGGGAGAGAGACCATTTCATTTTTTATAAAAAAAACATATACCTCCTAATTTATTTACTACGTTTTACTTCGTATAATTTGTTTAATAATATTATTAAATTCAAGTCGTTTTCATGAATATATTACAATATAGGTAATAAATAAAAGCGTCGATAAAATTTTTATTTGTTCATCGAAAACTGCTTCCTATATATTTTTGTCGTAAGGTGCAATATAAGTACAGATACACTGCATCAGTACTCGTTTATTCAAATGTACTTAATATCATAGAATTATTATAGTCCGTACGCGTTAAGAAAATAGTGAGTCATTAGTGCAACTACAGGGTAAAGGTGTATTCACAGTGGAGTAAAAATTTTTTTTTAACATTTAATTAAGTTTAATGGAAATAATTTTTCTTAAAATTACTTAAATCACTAATCAGTATCGCTAGGTTCTCCAGGTACATTAATTATGAAAGAGTTTTGTTCTGCAAGTTCCATGATGTCTTCCAAATTCCACATGGTATTTTCTTCGCGTATCACGTGGTCGCAGCACTTCTTCCAACGATTAGCGTCTATTAATGCTATTGCGTCATCTAATAATTTGTTTATGTCACTCATTTTGAACGTGGAGTTATTGGCACCAACATAATTTTTTATTTGGGCCCAAACCAATTCTAATGGATTAAGTTTGCAATGGTAAGGCGGTAGGCGAAGAATTGTAATGCCATTACTTTTGGCAGTCTCAACTATTAAATATTTATTATATTGTGGGGCGATTTCGGCAACTTTCAATAATAATTCTTTTTTTAAATAAGTCATGTCCATGGATTTGCCTTTGCTTTGCAGCCAATCTATTATTTGCTGCTTGTTCCAGCTGGTTGTTGGTATTTTTTCGACTCTTACCGAATGATAGGGAGCGTTTTCCATGACAACCACACTTTCTGGTTCCAGCTTAGGCATTATATTAATAAAACATTTAAGGAATATTTCACCATCCATCTGTTCATGTATAGTCTTTTGTAGACTTAGATTCAAATATTAGTAGAACATCTTCCACGAATCCTTTGTCGCTGCCAATGTGCAATACAATTAACCTTTTACCTTTTCCTGTCGGAGCTTTTGAATCTAGAAAGCCTTGTCTTTTATTTTTTACCGTTTTATTCAACCATGCTTTTGTCTTTACGTATCCAGTGTTTACCTACGTTTCGTCAAGATAGTAAATGGTTTTATTAGCTGTATTCTTTTCTCTCTGTATTCTTTTATTTGCCTCAGATATTTACGCCTGTTCTGCTATCCTGTTTATTGAAATTGAAACCAAGCTCGTGCATTATTTTATGAAGTGTGGTACGTTTAAAACAGGAATATCTTCGTCAGCTTCGCAAAGTGTCATAATTTTGTCCAATGTCGGGTAGACGTTATTAAAATATATTGAGTGAACTTTTCTCCTTATTGCACATTTGTCTAGTTCATCTTATTTATCGACCGTTGATAGTCGAGCTCTTTTTTTCACGGGTAATTTTAATGTGTTAGTATCCTTTTGTTCTTTAATAATTTTATAAACAGTATTTTCGGACACACCACATGCACTTGCTAATTTTATTACTGTGATCTCCAGCGTCGCATTTAAATCATACAGTTTAAAGTACTTATAAACATTGTGAATTACGCGTCTCTCTCCGCTATGGATTATTGATCCACTTTTATTCTTTCGAATAGGTGAGGTATTCATTTTCAAAATTTAATGTTGAACGAGTAACACGCAAAATATACAAACGTTTTGTTCGAAGGCCTGATTTCAACAGGTCACTGTGAACTCGACTTTTTAATTTCTTGCATTTTAATTGGATGGGGGCGTGGCCAGGACGGCGAACAACGATGACTCACTATTTTCTTAACACGAACGGACTATAGGCTTAGAATCACAGTAGGCGCACACAAAGTGAAGCCATTTCAAGTTAGCCTTTTAAGGCTACGTACAACTTTAGGCGCGTCAGTACTCGAGTCCACGTTAGTCGTGTAAAGAGCTCGGGCTATTTTGCAAAAAATGACGTACTGTGCTGTGAAAGGGTTTTTTTTTTTTTTTTTTTTTTTATAGAATAGGCTGACAAACGAGCACACAGTCCACCTGATGGTAAGTGGTTGCTGCGGCCCATAGACATCTACATCTATCTTCCATTACAAATCAAAATGCAGATGCGTTGTCACTCGTGAGGACTGAGATGGAATGCCTCATTTCCAGTAAAAAGGGTCTCCGGTTCTCTACACTCACCATACGAAATACAGCAGCATTAAGCTACTATTTCACGCTGGTATTCTGTGAGAGCGTGGTCCTTCCCCGGTCGAGCCGACCCATTCGTGCTACACCTATACTACTAATATAACTGCAGCATGGCTCTACCACGTAAAAAACTGTGTGTCACAACTCATCACATAATCATGAAAAAAATTTTAAAAATCTCATAATAATCAAAATAATAAATAGTACATTTGACAAACGCTAATATAATGAAAATGTTGCTAGGCATAGTAAAATATTTTACCCCATATTTTATTATTATTGTAGATACATGCTGCCAATATAGGACTATTATTGTTGTATTTTTATTTGGCAAATAAAAAAAACCTAAAATATTCACGCATAAGTAGGTATTATTATTTATTGTTTAAGTACTTAGGTATATAGTTATTTAATACATATTTTTAAGTTTATGTTTTATTTGAAAAGCTTTTCTCCTTCCGAATCTTATTTCGTTTTAACATAAAACGCCTATTCAATATAAAAAATATTATATATTTAGATGAATATATAATACTATATACTTATATAAATATATCACTTCTAACATTTAATTTTTTTATAAAAAGGGGCTATTCAATAAAATATATTTCATTTCTAACAAAATAATATAGTAACATAATAGATTTGTGAATATATATTATAGCACGATATATTACGTATATAAATAATTTATACAAGACGTGAGTTAACAATTATAAGTAATTTTACATTTCTATCTTTGTAAATAATTAATAAATAATAATTGTAAACGCAACCTAAATATTAATTCTATGACTATGTCTACTATCACAATTTCCCCATTTTTGGGGACATTTACTTGCAAACATTACTCAATTACTTGTGTGCGTGTGTGTAAACGTAATTATAGACCGCTTATTCGAATATTCATTGCGTTGTTGCTTCAACTTTGAATGGAATTTTGGATGACACTATCACCCTAAGTATAATAACTCTATGCTTAATATGTCTCGCCTCATTTAAAGTGGGACATTGTACTGGCTCATTACAAAAAATGGTTACTCTTACAAACTCATTTTGAAATCGAGTCCTACTTAACACTAGTTGGACAAATTATGTCATTTGTTGACTTATATTAACCCCCGACGAAAAGGAGGGGTGTTATATGTTTGACCGCTATGTGCGTCTGTCTTTCCATCTGTGTGTCAGTCTGTAGCACCGTAGATCGTAATCGGGTGAACCGATGTCGGTGCGGGTTTTTTTATTTGAAAGCATTTATTTTTGACGTAGTAAAGATATGCTGGAGCTATATTAATAGTATAAGTATAGTTATAGCACGAATGGGTCGGCTCGACCGGGGAAGGACCACGCTCTCACAGAATACCAGCGTAAAATAGCAGCTCGACGCTCTTGTGTTTCGTATTGTGAGTGTAGAGAACCGAAGACCCATTTTACTGGAAACGAGGCATTCCATCTTAGTCCTCACGGGTGACAACGTATCTGCATTTTGATTCGTATTCGAAGATAGATGTAGATGTATATGGGCCACAGAAACCACTTAATATCAGGTGGACTGTATGCTCGTTTGTCACCCTTATCCTATAAAAAGTAGGTTTTCTGGCGTTGGTTTGAAAACCATCAGTTTCTTGTTTCTGTTTCTGTGATTTTTAAAATTTTCCATTAAAGTTATAGGTATTGCCACTGCCAATATCTCAGAGTAAGCACAAACATAAAAAAATTGACAGTATTTTGATGTCCTCAACGTGATTGAAATCAAAACAGGAGGATAACGCTATAATTTTTAACACTATCAGAATCCTTAAATAAACTTGCACCATTAGATATTGCATTATATTATGCTCGATTTTACCTAAACTACAATAAAAAAGGCAAAAATGTATATATTCATAGGATAATTGTTATTAAAAATACATAAAATACCAAGAATTTGAACTTCATAGGCAATATTAGCTGATCCTCCGGCATTACGAGCAAAACAAAAATAGGAGCCACTTTGATCAACTTGTACTCGTGATAAGTGAAGTGCACCAGATGCGTCACTTGTGCTAAAATGAAATAAATTATTAAAATTCGAGTAAAGGTTTATAAATGATTGGACTTTCTACAAGTTACTAGAAGTAGTACCTAATGGTGCATGCCCAATGTGGCAGATATTTGAAAAACAATTGGGCATTATGTAAAAACCTATGTATATCCAGCAATAGATTATAGCTGTTGAAATGACAAGAATAGTATATACGTGGTAGAGCTATGCAAACATTGTAACACGAATGGGGGTGGGCTCGACCGCGGAAAAGGCCACGCTCTCACAAAATGCTAGCGTAAAATAACGGCTATATGCCGCTGTGTATCGTTTCGTGAATGTGAAGAACCGGTGATCCTTTTCAAAGAAAATGGGGCATTCCATCTTAGTCCTCAGGAGTGACAACGTTTCTGCAACTTTTTAATTCCGCAATGAGGATAGATTGAGATTACTGTCAGGTGGATTGGCTGCCCATTTGTAACCCTCATTCTTTAAAAAAAAACTATGCCCTACTATGTATTTTGATTATATATATAACTTGTTTATTTTAAGAACAATACCTATCGTTCATAAATATCAGTATTGCGACGATATTAGAATATCCACTACCTCATATCCGCTAGTGGATGTCGTAAAGACGACAAAAGAAAGAAGCATCTTCCTGATAACAGCTTAATTAATAAAAAAACTGGGATTGCTAACCCGGTTGCGAACCCGCTTGCCGAGCGTGGCAACTATAATAAATACGAGACATTCTATGGGTTAGGCCTATGTTTAAATGTGGACATATAATGGGATATAATGGTTATGGTAAAAAAAAGAACTATTAAAAATATTGCTCCATGCTTGTCTTGGAATTCATAGATGCTCTGTTGTTTTTAAGCTAATACCATGTTATACAGTCGTGCATAGTAATTATTTGAGGCTTAATACGTATCATCATCATTACAGCCTTTAGGACACTTCTGAACACACATCTCTACGTAGACAAGTCGATTTCCGTGTACAATATGAGGCTACAGTGTCTTGAAACAAACGGCTTTGTTACGCTTACTCCTTTCTCAACAATTACAATTCTTTATTAGTTACAATTGTAGTATATATTTTATGTTCTGATTAGAAATAATTTTACACGTCTAATGTACACTACATTGCACGTGTATATGGAATTACTCACCTCAATTTCCTTATGTCTTTATGTTCGTTAATAAAAGTCCACTCTATTTTTGGTTTCGGATATCCACTTGCCTGACATGGTAGTGTTAAGGAATTTCCAATTATCGATTCCAAACTACTTTGAACAGGCGGTACGATACTTGCTGGTGCTGAAATATAAATGCCCACAACAGTCAATTTTAATATGACGATAAAGTCAATTATTAGCTATCAGAAACACATTTGTTATGTGTTAAACTACATCGAGGAATAGCGGGGATATTCCCCGGGGAACGGAAGCCGTCTCTTCGTAACTCTCATCATAAGGGTATACATGAGGTCACGCTCGGCTAACGTGTTGGCAACCGCAGTTTTTTATTGTTATATTTCTCTTATCAGAAAGATTCTGTGTGCCCATCTTCTGCCTCAGTTTCCCCCTGCCGCTTCTTACGACACCCACGGGAAGATATGGGGAAGTGGGTATTTTTTCACACCTTTACACGGGAACCATGGTAACCTCAATACCTTGCCCATAATAACGACGGGGTAGAAACAAAGAGGTGAGATGATGAGAGGTATAAGACAGGGTGACGTTATATCCCCAAAACTCTTCACCGCTGCATTGGAAGACGTTTTCAAACAGTAGCGAAGCTAGGGCTCCAAACTAGGGCAATTGGGCTTGCCCTAGTTTGGAGCTCTAGCTTGATGATGTAAATTGATAAAAATATAGATTGTTGTTTATAGCAGTTTTATAAAAATACACCAATCTTGATCCGTCTCCACTCTTCAGTTTCATATTCAGTGCTGTCAAGGAAGTGTTTAACAAAGCACACGGAAGGCATACTACTGATAGATATATTGTATTACATATTAGCAATTGCATAGCTTTGGTGGCTTTGAAGAAAGCCGTTTGGGTTTGTTTGAGCGAAAGAAAAAGATATTTACATATAATACTTACATACAATACTACTAAATAGTTTGAAACAGTTTACGAGTTATTTTATTAGTTGATATTATTGATTGATTCAGTTTGATAAGGCAAACCCGGCTTTTCGGCTTCTTTGGAGGCTTCGACACTGTTTTCAAACTACTAGACTGGAAAGGATATGGTATTAACATCAATGCCGAGTACATCACACACCTTCAATTTGCCGACGATATAGTTTTTATGGCAGAATCGCTGGAGGACTTAAGCACTTTGGTCAATGACCTCAATAGTGCCTCCCAACGGTTAGGTATTAAGATGAACATGGACAAAACAAAAATCATGTTTAATTTCCATGTCACACCTATACCCTTAGTGGTTGGGAGCACTAAGCTCGAAGTTTTGGACGAGTACGCTTACCTGGGACAAATAGTCCGACTAGGTAAGTCAAACTTCGACCGAGAAGTCAATCGACGGATTCAACTCAGCTGGTCAGCGTTCGGAAAATTACGACACATCTTCTCGTCAGGTATACCTCAAAACCTGAAAACTAAATTGTACAAGTGCGTGTTGCCAGTGATGATTAATGGAATCGAGACGTGATCTTTCACTGCTGGCCGTATGAGGATACTCAATGTCGCTCATCGAGCTATGGAGAGAGCTATGCTCGGGGTTTCTCTGCGTGATAAACTTAGAAATGAGGATTCACAGTTGAACCAGAATGACCGACATAGCCCAACGGTTTAGTAAGTTGAAGTTTCAACGGGCCGGCCATATAGCTCGAAGAACCGACAACCGATGGGGAAAAAAGGTTCTCGAGTGGCAGCCTCGTACCAGTAGGTGTAGTGTGGGGTGACCCCCTACTTGATAAAGTGACGATCTGGTAAGATATGCAGGAAGTCGATGGATGCAGGTGGCTCAGGACCGTGCTTTGTGGCATACCTTGTGGGAGGCCTATGTTCAGCAGTAGACTTATGAATGGCTGTTACGATGATGATGAATGATGAGAAACAAATAATCTCCGATGGAAGTTCAGTATCCACCTAAGACGACTCAAATTAGCAACATATAACGCACGCATCCTGAGGACTAACGAGAGGATCCTGGAGCTAGAAGAAGAGATAGACAAGTTGCGCTGGAATATTATTGGTTTATTTGAGATCCAAAAAGAGGGGGAGGAAAATGTAATTCCCAAATCCGGTAACTTGTTCTATCACCAGTCTATCCCAAGGAGGCGTTGGATTTATCGTCCAAAAGTCTCTCATTAATAAGTAGTAAAGGATAGGATTGTGTAAACGAGAATTGCGTACATTATACTCAAAATAACCGAACGGTATTCGCTGAAGATCATACAGGTATACGAACCAACCTCGGCACATCCCAATGAGGAGATGGAGAAAATGTGTGGGGATATATGTAAAGCCATGCATTTCTCTAAAACCCACTATACGGTGATAATGAAAGACTTCAACGCAAAACTAGGCACAACAGAGAACGATGAACTGAAGGTAGGGAAATTCGGTATAGGGCAACGGAACCCAAGAGACTAGCAGCTGGCTGACTTTAGGAAGAAAGGAGAACTCTTTCTTCCAGAAGCGGCCCTATGGTATGTGGATTTAGTCATGCCCCGACGATTTGACAAAAATGAGATTGACTTCATTATGACGACTAGACGGCAACTGTTCAGTGATGTCTCAGTAATAGCGAGGGTGAAAATCGGCAGCAATCACCGAATGGTGATTAGTCACACTAAACCTAAACGTTTAGTTGGAGAGGTCACGTCTAAAGAAGTCAATGTCCTCATCAAGCTCTAAATCATAGATGCACAGACCGGGGCCCGTCGCAACTCCCGTTAATTTTGATAAGTCCAAATCAGTTTTTGAACACTCATCCAAAAGTACATTGAGTATTATTAGGAATGTGCCTAACAACTCTTCTAAGACTTCAAAATCTTGAGTAACACCTCGTATGAATATCAGAAGTTGAGCTGTGGAACTAATATCAGTGGATTCGTCGAGTGCTAATGAAAAAAATTCAATGATCTTAGTCTTTTCATTTAACTGTTCCGCAATATTACCTGACAAAGACATAATTCGTCTTTGGATAGTCATACGATTCAGTTGAATTTTCTCAAACTTTTTGCTGCTTCTGGACATATTTTCTTAGCGGAAATTTCTATGCATTCTTTTACAAAATCCCCATTATTGAAGGGGCGACTTCGCTTTGCTATCATTCGTTAAATTTCATAACTAAATTCTGTAGCTGTTTCTGAATCTTGAATGGGTTTTGTAAACATAGCTTGCTGACCAATAAGCTCCCGTTTTAAAGACAAATTTTTTTGCTTTCTTAATTCGCCTGTAAACTTGATAAAAGTAGGATGCTGCGTTTCATAGTGCCTTTTTACATTATATTCCTTTGCAATCGCAACAGAATTCTTGCAAATTAAACAAACGACTTTGTTATGCGACCATACAAAAAAGTATTTCTCAGTCCAAATTTCTTGAAACTGCCGATTTTCATATTTAACCTTACGTTTTTTACTAGGTCCTGGCTTGTCCATGTTGCGTTCTAATCCTGGCTAGGATTAACACAGCACCTAAAAAACAATTACAGTACCTACTCAAATTACTCATCCTTTTTTAAATTACCAAAAATAATTGATTAAATAGGTAGGCAAAGTCTTATTAATAACAGAGTTTTACTTACGATTTCACAACACAATTATACACGGCACTTGACGGGAAATCTACGTTGAATGTGGATCAAAATATATGACACCGGCTAGTCGAGTTAAAATCTACACTGGAACTATTGACACTTCACTCAAGTTATAACCGATCTGTCGGTCGCTGTTTTTTTTTTTTTTTTTTTTTTTGCGCCCGAAGCAAATATGGGCAACCCTCCGGAAAGCGGGGGAGGGAGGTTGAGAATGCTCATAGCATACCACGCAGCCGGCTGCGTGGTTATGTGGGACTTTTACCCACTAAACTCAACCTTTTAGGAATTGGCTTAACGATCTTACTAGAGATCTCTAAGCCGTATACGAACGCGACCCTCCTTGGCAGAAAGGAGGGCGCATCGGGCGTCGGTCGCTGCGGTTAGCGTGGCTTTTATACCGCGCGTATAGAGTCGAAAACTGTCTGGAGAAATCACGAAATCGACTCTGGAAGCTTCGTGTATCTACCTACGCGAGCAAACGGGAATTCGGGACTATTGCTATCTCGCTTGCTCTAACAATATAACCCGTGGATAAGCCGCCACCGCGCTGCCGTCGTCGTCGCGCCGCCAGCCGCGGCGGTTCCTCAAGAAAAAGAATTTAACCGAGATCGGCACGAACATTACCGACCGCTGTTACCGACGCATGCACGGCGCACCGATAAGCGCACTAAGAACGCGCGCGCGAGATTCAAATTACTTTTCGGACCTATTTTTTATGGTTTTATTCTGGAATTTAATTCAACATTTTTCGAACTTACGGGAGTATTATTTTTACTGTCGGCGGACCACCAGTATTCGACCGGCGGGCCGCATGCGGCCGTGGGCCGCGGTCTATGCATCTATGTTTTTAAGAGTCATTACGAATTGTTTCGCAAGCAGACCAGACGATTTTCAGACGCCCGAACAAGTCGGTTTTCGAAAAAACTTTAGCACCATAGACCATATACATAATCGTTGGCAAATTGTACAGAAGACCGAGGAGTACAATCTGCTACTATATGTTGCGTATGTGAACTACGAGAAAGCCTTTTATTCCGTCGAAATTGGGGCATTGCTACAGTTTATTGAGCGGAGTCAAGTTGACTGTCGGTATATCGAAGTGCTGAAGTGTTTGTACAGTAAAGCTATGATTGCTATTCGAGTGCAAAACGAAATACACCCTGTTTTGCACCTCTCTATCCAACTGCAGAGGTGTAAGACAGGGTGACGTTATATCTCCGAAACTCTTCACCGCTGCATTGGAAGGCGTTTTTTAGCTACTGGACTGGAAAGGATACGGTATTAATATCAATGGCGAGTACATCACTCACCTTCGATTTGCTGACGATATTGTCCTTACGGCAGAATTGCTAGAGGATCTAAACACTATGTTTAATGACCTCAATAGTGCCTCCCAACGGATAGGTCTTAAGATTTACATGGACAAAAGAAAGATCATCCATGTCACACCTATGCCTGTAGTTGTTGGGAGCACTAATCTCAATATTGTTGATGAGTATGTTTGCCTGGGACAAATAGTCCGACTAGGTAAGTCCAACTTCAAGTGAGAGTGAGATGGATCTTAGACGTGGTCCTTTACTGCTGGCTATGTGAGGAAGCTTAAAGATGCTCAGTGAGCTATAGAGAAGGCTATGCTCAAGGTTACTCTATGTGATCAACTTAGAAATGAGGATATCCGCAGTAGAGTGGCTGACATAACCCAACGGATTAGTAATTTAAAGTGGCAATGGGCCAGCCATATAGCTTGATGAATCAACAACCGATACGGAAAAAAGTTGTCGATTGGCAGCGTCGTACTTTTGGGCCAAGTGTAGGACGACCCCCACTAGATGAAATGATGAACTGGTAAGGCATACAGGGAGTCTAATGCAGGATGCAGATGCAGGTGGCAAAGGACCGTGCTTCGTGGCATTCCTTTGGGGAAGACCCTATTCAGCAGTGAACTTGTGAAGCGCTGTAATTGATGAGATGTTATTTTGTTACAGAAGTTAACTACTTCATACACTTATATCAAATAATTAAATAAAGGCCCTAAATTTATACTTGTATGATATTACTTACGTACTTATAATATACAATCGTAATTTTTCAAATTATACCAATAATTAGATTCTCACCATACGTAACGACTTCAGTAGTTTTACTAGCAGTGCCAAGCTTGTTAATAGCTTCACATGTATAACTTCCTGTGGCGGACATCGTAGCTTCAAAACTGCAAAGTTAAATCACTTGTTTAAATAATTAGGGCTAGGCTAGTGATAAGCTTTTCGTTAGCAAAGATTTTAGTGCGTACTAGAAGCTTGAGCTTCATCATCGCGTAAGATATAAGTTAAGCGTTGGCGCATATAAGGTAAAAATACTTTTCATTTCGAAATCATTAAGAATGTTAGTAATATTATCGCTTTAACACTACTGCAAGTACGCAAAGTAAATTAATGCAATGTAGTGAAATGCAATATTTAAATACTCCGAAAATATTTTAAACCATTTCCACATATAATAAAAAAGATATGGTTCAACACTGTGCTTTTAACAGATTTACAATATGTGATTTAAATTGCTACTATTAATACACCTTACAAGAACAGTAATAAAAAAAGCTTTGAAAACCTTAAAGTATTGTCTCGATAAATTTGTTGATGTAGGGACTTCTTAATCAAGGCTCCACTAAAGGTCCATTTCACTTCTGGTTTAGGAACGCCATCAACTTCACATAATATTCTTATTCTTTCACCTTCACGAGCGTTTACAAATTTTCGTCCATATTTTATTGTTGGTGGGTCTAGAATAATATAATTGTGATTATGGAACATATTTTCCCTGGAACTGGATTTCCCTGTTATCCCAAATAGGTATGACAGCATATATTATCATTTTCAATCAGAATTTTGATTTAAAATACTGTTAAGAGCCAGTTTTAACTTTTCAAAAGGTACTACGGCTAATATACGAGCATATTATCATCAAACATCTTGAGCACATAAAAATACTTCTCATAAGGAACCAAGTAGAAACTATAATTATTTGTTTTAATCTCTTTTTCATTAGCTTGTAAATTTGCAGGGCTATACCCCGTTAGGGCAAAATGCTTAAATTGGCAGGCGCTTGGTCTCACACTTTTGACGTCACAGCCAACGCTAGTTTAGGTATTTTACGTCTAATTGAAAATGAGGTGCCTATAACGCTATCGGACGCTATCTATCGACAATCATAAGATATTATTTCTAGCATTTCGCAAATAAATCGCCTCATAAAGTTGAGGCATAGGTCTCAAATAATGAAATTATGGTAATGAATCTACTTACTCCGCGGTCACATGACCGAAATTTTTGAAAAAAACTGTTGTTAACAGAATAACCTATACTTACATTCAACTATTAAGTCGATTTGATGACTATCTTTTCCAATAATATTAGACGCCTCACATTTATATGTGCCCGCATGGCTAGCATCTGTTTTCTCTATATGATGGATATCTGATTCTTCACTGATTTCAGTAAAAACTTTATCAAATAGTTTTTTGAATGACCAACGAACCAAAGGTTGTGGTATGCCTTCGATTACACTGTTTTAAAATAAATTATGATTAATACTGTGACTTACTATTATACATTAGAAAATAAATAACATTATTTCTTACCTACAAATAATATCGACGTTTTGTCCACTTTTTACATTTAAATCAGTAGTAGTTTTGTCAATTTTGGGCAAAACTGAAAATTCCAATTCAATTTAATGCAACACTTCATATTATAATAAATTGGGGACTTTTTCATCAATAGTATTATTTTAAAAGCAATAATTATTAAACACACCTGTACCAGATATAGAAAGGTTAATGAAGAAAATTTTCCTGTGAAATTTATTTCTTACTTCGCAAGTATATTTGCCTTCGTATTTTGGTTGCATTGTATTTATAGTTAGAACAGATCCATCAGACGATTTTTCTATATCATCATCTTCTTTCATTTCTTCTCCATTGTGGTACCATATAACATGTGACGGTGGATCAGCATCAATTAAGCAGTATAATTTACCTTCGTATTCATAATCTATACTCGTATCTAAAAATAATTTATTTTAATATTCAATTAATATTTATTAGCTAAGTAAGTTCAATCCTGGTTTAGTTTATAGCCAGACAGTAAAATTTAAAATAGTAATACAGAAAGCACGCAAGCTAATGCTACCTTTTTTATCGATTGTAGTAAAATAGTGTTTTTAGTAGAGTCTAGTTATAAAATAACTTTTAACAACCTACATAATCATCATATATCAGTGAATAATATTTTTTATTTTTTATAGAAGAGGGCGAAAACGAGCATGCGGCTCGCCTGATGTTAAGTGACTACCGCCGCCCATGATCAACCGCAACACCAGGGGAATTGCAGGTGCGTTGCCCTTTAGTAAGGAATAAGCTCTTTTCTTGAAGGTCCCCAGATCGTATCGGTCCGGAAAAATCGCCGGTGGTAAACTATTCCACAGAGAGTTTGTACGCGGAAGAAAACTCCTTTTGAAATGTACAGTGGTGGACCGCCAAGCATCCAGATGGTGTGGATGGTATCGGGACGTTTTCCGCGTAGTGCGTTCACGAAATTTGGCGGCATAAACACTCACGCCTGTCACCCAGAGGGGTAGGCAGAGACTACAGACTTCCATTTGGCACGATCCTGACACACCTCTCTTGCCTCCTTCACATCCATACACCTACGCATACATGCTCGTCGGTTAAGGTTACTCCTAATTTGGCCCGTTTTCAATAAATCGCCAATTTGGTCGATAAACTTTCGCCTAGGACGTCCCTTTCCGACTCTGCTATTCACTTCTGCACCATAAATTGTCTTTGTCACTCTTTCCTCATTCATTCTTTCCACATGACCAAAGCATTCCTTTCTTAATCCTGGTCACCACATCATCTTGCAAACCACACTCTTCTCTTATTACACAATTTCTTACCCTGTCATTCAGATTCAGCCCTAACATACTCCTTAACGACCGCATTTCTACTGCGTTTATTCTACTCTCGTGCTTCTTCTGCCACACCCAACTTTCACTACCATACGTTAAAGTAGGGACCAACACAGCATTGTGAATTGCCATACATGCCTTTTTCGACACATTTTGACTCTTCACAATAGAGTGCAAGGCCCCATTTACTCTATTTCCCGCATATAAAAAAATATACTTCATTATTTAAAATAACTTACCTTCTGAAATATTTAAGACAATGAACTTGGTAACTGCCTCTACGGTAACTGATTTCTTGTCCTCGCCATAGTCATTAACAGCTCGACATTGATATGTAGTATTTGTCGTTACTTTTTCTAAATTGAGAACACTTATATAGTCATAAGGAAGATCAACTGCGGCATACTGAAATTTAAATATTATGATAAATAGTTATAATATAATGAATAGTGAATTCTCCTTAGTAAAAGAAAGATAGTATAGGATGTATAATTTTCAAAATAGAACTGGTGAATAATGGTCTGCAATAATAATAAATATTAAGCGCTTTAAAACAATTCGCTAATCTATCAAAATGAATAAAAATTAAATCAACATAAATACACAAAAGTCAAAACCTATATACGTTCCTCCGTACACAAAACCCTTCATATTTCTTAGAGAACCTTTCAGAAAGGAGTAATCAGTCTGATTAATCGGCTTGTATACAATCGTATACAAACATTCTTTGTAATTTGTGTCAGTCAAGTATGGCAGTGTGTATATTTACACCAACTAGTACATACTTTTGACCTCATTAAAGCTCAAACACTATTAGAATACCTAGAATAAATTAACATAATTCTCGAGTCATAACGTCTGAAATGTGCCAATTTTATTTACTGACTCACTGATTTTAGAGAGAAATTATAAATTTGGCTTCATTAGGCGCATATAAAGAAAAAAAAAACAAAAACGGAATACTACAAATATTCGATACTCGATTTTGACAAAGCTATCTGTGCGGTTAGTTTCAACAACTGTTAACCTGGAGTTAACCTGGTCGATATTTAAGTCTTATAGTTTAATTTTTTTTAAACGGGTACAAGAGCAAATAAACTTAATAATTTGTGAAGATAGTTAATTCATCCGTAGAATCGAGTTTTGATGAGTTTTAAAAATAAATATTAAAAAAGCAATCAATTTTTCTCTAATCAACCAAAGAACGTTGCTGATTTGACAAAAAAAATCAATATTTCAATATTTATTACTTTTTATAAGGCCGGGGAAAAGGTTCTTTGTTTTTAATATACAAATTTAACACTTTTTATTTTTCAAAGTTAAACTACGTATAATTATTAATTTAAACTTAATTAATCACACTTAACACTTTAGTTCAGTTTAATTCGCTCCGAAGTCTTCGCTTGTGTTGCCAATTCAATACTGCCCTGGTCGGTCCTAAACGCCTTTATATAGGACTTTTTCCACTGAAATATCGCGAATATTCGAGCACATACCGGTCCCAATCGACTAAGCGTAGTAAGTTCTCTCCTAGTTCTGCCACTCGATACTTGGTGGTGCTGGAGGTGAAAAGTTCTAGCATGGTATTTGATGTTAGATGGCACTAGCGGCATTTACCAGCATCAACTATGGCACGCAAGAACATATATGTGCCATTTTGTACGATAACTTATTGCCATTTTGTGATGTAATACCGTTGCTATTGAAATCTTAGGATTTTTGATTTAAAAAAATGCGACTAGTAATTTAGACGGTCCTCTTTTGATGTTAAGCTAACACTTCCCAAAAAATTCTGAAGAGACCGAAACAGGTGAAAATCTAAGGATGCACGGTTAGAACTATATGGTGGATGCATTAACATTTCCAAACCAAGGTCTCTCAATTCTTGCTAACTGGCCAAATAGGTCTGGCGTTATCATGAAGAAGAAGAAGAATTTCATTTATTTAAGCAACCATATTTTGTTAGTATTACTTATAACTAAACTTATAGCTATGTTAGTAAGTATAATATTATTATTATATATAATTATGTGAAGTACAAATCATGATGAAAGAATCGTTTTCTTTTGATCAACTCCAGCGGTTTCTTTTCTTCAATTTCTTGTATGATCTCTCATTAGCGGTCTCTTTAGCTGTTGGCATTGGTTTTGGACGGCCTTAAAAGCTCATAATAAACTATGCCCTTTCAATTGAAATAATACTAGTTTTTACGGATTTTATCGCGTATATTTAACTATAAATACCCCACGTTTCGAGCGCTTTACAGCACCCATGGTCACGGGGTACTGAGATGTTCAACGTCCAAATGTCGTAGTTAACAGCGGTTACCATAGATAAAAATTTAACTTTTGTTCCGATCTACACAGTATGAACTTATGGTATCTTGAAGTCTTGCAGTTGTATGCTTGGGTTGGGATTTAATTTTATTTATTATAGGATCCCAAGCAGATGGTAGCACCCAGCCATCTTCTCTATTGAAATTAGAATATTTTTTGATTTCTATAGCCTCGCGAATCATCCTTGGAAGGAATCGGTGTTCTTTAGCGAGGATTTGTGGTCTATCAAATTTGATGTAGTGACGGGGGCGATCCTGTACGTGTTCACAGACTGCAGACTTCCCGGAGCGTCGATTCTTCACATCAGCTATATGTTCTTTAACGCGGATTTTAATTGATCTTTTAGTTTGTCCTATGTAGGAGAGACCACACTCACATTCAAGCTTGTACACTCCTGCATCTTGCAGAGGGACGTTAGACTTGACTGATGGTAAAAACTGACCAATCTTCTTCGGCGGCTTGAAGTATGTTTTGATGGAAGCGCGCTTCGAGATGTAGCCAATCTTGTCAGTGACTCCTCTAACATATGGAAATACACCAGGTACACGCTCGACTGTGGCTGGCTTCACTCGATCACTGTAACATAGGCGCGGGACCAGAAGCTTGTTGTCATGCAAAACTTTCTTTCTTTGTTTCAGAGAGCA
This sequence comes from Parnassius smintheus behrii, assembly GCA_036936625.1. NCBI lineage: Eukaryota > Metazoa > Arthropoda > Insecta > Lepidoptera > Papilionidae > Parnassius > Parnassius smintheus. The sequence continues at coordinate 10,541,141 of JAUPFT010000021.1, read as the reverse complement.
CGAGGGATCTGTGACCGTAAACACCTGGCTGTTGAGCTCCACCATTTCAAGCAAGCATTTCAAGCAAGCAAGGTGAATTCCATTTACTCCATATGCATAATTAGCACTTTAAATTGCAATTAACAGTTTCATTTGTTCCGTTACGGAGCAAACCCCGGTTGCTTCCGTACTGTAAAATTAACTGTTAGCGCTTAGCCTCTTGGTTCCAATATTCAACACGTCTATCAGTAGTGCTGCTACATGATTCCACCATCCCGTAATCAATATCGAACAAAGTAAAATAATAAGATTTAATCATTAGTATTATAACAAAAATACTATTTTGATTTTAGTTAGGTATACGAAATTGAAAAACGCTCTTACCACTGAAGGCAGTGTGACTCCAGTTTTCTCATCTGTCCAAGTGACAATTGGCTGTGGGTATCCATTAACCTTGCACTGCAGCTGCAATGTGTTGCCGTATTTTAATTTTCTAGTATTTTCTCCTTCTATAGTAACAGTAGCGGCTCTATTAACTGTTTCCTCTAAAATGTTGAAATCATCTTTTGTGTAAATAATTCTTTAAAATACTCGTACTGGTGAGCACTGTGTAAGACGAGTCATTGGATTATTTTATTTCAGAATCGTACTTTGTGATAATATATAGAAAGGTCAATGTTCAGTAACAGGCATATCTGAGAAATTGAAAATATTTAGGGAACAAGATGTGAATTTTGAGCATTAACAATTTTTGAGCATAACAACATAACAATAAATAACATTAATGAAAGAAGGGACAGTCTAGATTATCCTGAGCACAGGCGAAAGAGTAAAACGTATGTAATGTGTACGTTACAGCATGCAATTGGCTTAGGTGGTTATTACTATTTTGCTATGTTAATTAACCGAATTTTCAATAGGAATATATATTTTGGAAACTACAAGCCTGTGGGTTATTTAATATAGATGTTGTGGTATTTTATAGAAGGCGTCAATTTCATATTTATACCAGGAGTATAATCATCAGACCAAAGACGTAAATCAGTATCAAATATGCGAGACATTTCGAAGTCTGATTTTGAAACTGGTGTCAAGCGTCTCGATAATAGTACAATGAGCTGGTTTTATGATTGTTAACAATATGTAAAAAAAAAAATAGAAAATCTCTCACCAAGCAATAGTTTTTGTGGTTCAATAGGCGTTAAGGAAACTCTTCTAATTGGTGCATTTGTCTTCGTGTTATAACCCTCTACCTGTAATGTTATTTATATGATTTTAAAAATCTATTTTCGTTTCAGCTTTAAAGAAAAAATTGGTAAATCATACTCACCACGATCCTAAACATGCTGTTAGGTGATTCTATTTGTTCGGTCGCGTAAAAATCTTTATCAACGTTATATAAAGGTTGTTTAAAAATAATTTTGTCATCCATGTCCAATATTTCCACTGATTTTAGCCTCACATCATTATCTTTATTTGACAATTCTATGGATAAATATGATTTATTATCTGAAATATTAAATACTTTCATAAATCTCGACGGTTCAATATACGGAAATATAAAGTTGATGGTGATACCACTACCAGTGGTGTGAAGCGCAAGTATGATGTTCCTGTTTGTCAAAGTCGACGCTGTAATGAAGGATTGCAGATCGACTTTGTTTGTCAGTTTAATAAATAATTATATAAAAAAAAGGTTATCCTAAATGTAATCTGAGATTCTAATTACTTATATATAAACATTCATCTTGGCTTTGGTAGGACCGCTGGTCAAACCCCCTGTACATATAAAAATACTTAAATACTTAACATAATTCGGTAATACATAATATGTTAGAAATTCTCGAACATTTATTATATCTTCCCTCATTTATTTACTTATACTTCTTCATTTCAATCCTTGTCATTTTAACTTCATTTATTTCATACTTACAGATGTGGACAACGATTAATTACTTTTCATTATCGTTTTTATAGCATTTCAGCTATTCATTAAATATTTGTGTCATTTCTTTAACATTACGGTTAGACGGCTTGCGTAGATACATGATTAAGAAAATGACGAATATTATCTTATTTCTTGTTTACATATATAGCAATTCAGCTCGTTTGATTTCTTGTGTAGATGTACCATCACTTATTATTTTTACATTATTACTTTCACATACATGGATCGTGTACATACATGATCAAAATAATTGACAATGTTCCTGTACAATTCTCAATATTCTTATTTCCCTCATACATTAAAACTCATTCCGCATTTCATCGCATCCGAGAAATCTTAATACCTGAATCTGATTGAATGTGGATATGTTATCCTCCGACAATTTTCTTTACCTAGGTCACTCACATCTACACACGCTATCAATACTTGCGAACATTTATTCCGTAAATATTTGTACAAAATTTATTCACGTCTTTTAGAAATTAATATCATATACTAAATGTGCTTGCGATTTTATCCGCGTATAATTAGTAATTTTGTTACGATATGTTATAATGAAATATTTATTTGCACTTTAAATCATCTCGTGATAACGAACCACTATAATTTTTATATAATTTTTTTTTAAAACTGAATAGTTTCATGAAAATTACTTTTAATCTATCGTTTTAAATTTTAGCCATGCTGAATAAGATACTTTTTAATGTTTAATAATGTGTTATCATCTATATCATTGTTGTGTTGTGTTTGAATGCAAAAATACGAGCACAAGAATGCCGGGAAAGTTATGGATTCAAGTGCCAAATGATTTAAATATAAGAAATACTTGGTTAAAACTGGCAACAAGATATCCGAATACATTATCTCCAAAAACCAGACTATTATTCTGTGAAGATCATTTTGATGTAATTATGACTTATATTTAACTGTAGTTTATACAAAATAAAACATCATGAGGTGAAGCGTATCGTAAGTCAATTTTTGTAATAAATTACGTTAGCTAGATATTATAACTAGTGATTTTAATTATAGATAAACTAAACTATGAGCTACTAAACTATGTTTTATCAAAATGCACTCTGACCTGGTATTGTGTTTTTGTATAAACAAAAGTTGGTAATAAGTACTTACATTGATGTTTTAACATTCCTCAACTCAGTAGAACAAAAATTAGAATTGGATGCAAAAAATTTTGTCACCATCAATTTATTTATCCTTGGTAGATAAGTACTTTCTAGTTTTACGAACTCGTTTTCTATGATGCCTTTTCGATAAAATTCTAAATAAAACTCAACAATCGTAAATTGAAAATTTTCGAAATACACAGCACATTAGCTAGTTCTCTTAATCAGTGACACAGAACACTAATACCCTTAGGAGGGACCAGTGACGTCACGACAGTCTCTAATATGGCGGACAGCGTTTTGCAGATTTGAGGCGGAGACGAAAAAATATTCTTAAAATTGAAATATAAAATGTATGATGCAATTTTATTAATAGAAATTAATATTTCTCGTTTACTTTTTGCAATATCTATCATAAATATATATTTTTTGATTTTTTTACATGGTGTACAAAATACCCTATTGTTGATGGAACTTGGTTATTTGAGGAAATCTCTTATTTGTTGTATAGAAACCAAGTGTTGACTAGAGAAATTCGGAAGCAAATTGTGGATTAGATTATAGCGGTTATTTTGTTGTTTATTTACAATATGGATCACAAGCTTATAGTTTTCCCAATTCGTTTCTTGGTTGATTTGCTGGTCCATCCATTACTTCGCTTGTGAGCATGTCTATTTGTTCGTTAGTTAGTTTGTCTGATTGACTGACTAACTAAATATTTTTATCCAGATTAGTGACTTTCTAGATCTTAGCGATAGTTAAAGGCACAAATAAATTAACAACAATTATAATAACAATTAGTACTAGTTCTACGCGAAAGAAGTCATGGGCACAGCTAGTTTTAAATAAATATTTTTAAGCCTTATTTGTTTTTAAGTTAGTTCCACGTGTCCATGATAAACATTAACCACTTACCAGCAAACGGCCTGTAAGTTTATTTATCACTATGGGTTTTATAAAAAGTAAACAATATCAACCTACCGGAAATAGGTCTTGTCACAGTGTCTTTTATTGTAGTAGGCTTAAAAGCTGAAAAACCATGTTGAAAGCTTAGTGTTGTTGCTCCAGTTACAACTGCTTTAGTTTCACTCTCACTTCCAACTTTGACGGTATGAACTCCCAGCTCTACATCCGGAACTTTAACAACCTTTAAAAATAATAATAATAAATATTTTTTTATTATTATTTATTCAAATTCGTCACTAGGGCCGCAAAGAGGCAAACCTCAATTTTTAAAAACTTACGAAACTTACTAGCTTTTTTCATCAGAACGTTAATCGTATCTACAGTTTTCCATTAAATGTAATACTTATTTTTAATTTTCTGATAAAAAAAGTTTATTATTGATACATATACGAATTATTGTAGCCAAAGTAAGTACCCACAAACCGGTTTGAAATCTAAGGTATTGTTTCGTCTAATATTGTTTCGTCTTCTTTATAATTCCATAAAGTAATGTCCACTGCTAGACGGGAACCTCACCCGTTGTGGGGAGGATTTGCCTTAATCATCATGCTTTGACAGATTGACGATCACAATAAAATACCCATTGCATGTCTGGCGTAAACAAGTTGGCCACATCGTCATCTATTTGAAATCCAAAAGATTTCTTTTATTTATTTATGGAAGGCTTACAAACGTAATATTTAAGTAAAGTTACAAAGTGGTAATAATAATTGCTGTCAATGAAAAACTCTCTGTTCATTAGTTCTCTTAGCGATTTAAAACTAGTAGAAAATAGGTCAATATTTAATACGGATGAAAGCTTATTAAATTCAATTGCGCTACGCAGAAAAAAGTGTTTTATACTTTGTTACTATATACGTCCCATGGCTGGGCACAGTCCTATCATTTCTGAGAGGGTTTTAAGGCAAGGAAATGTCCACTGCGCTGCCCCAATGCGTGTTGGCGAACTTCACATGTCTTCGAATTATTTTTTCTTTTTTCTCAAGCATGCAGGTGGTAATCAGCACTTAAAATTTTAATTAACGATTTCATCGGTGCCGGCGGGCATCGAAGCCGGGGTGCTCGCATACTTTGGAATTTATAGTGAGCGCTAAGTCTCTGAGCTACGACGGCTCTCTTCATAATCAACTTTAACTGAATGCAGACTAGTTTGCGATCTTATACATAGGGGAATAGCCACGAAGTATATATCATCTAAATGTTCAGCTATAGTATTCTATGGAATTACAAAAAGAACTGTTATTACCATAACCAGTGATCACCAATGGAAAATACAACATAATTTTAATAAAGTAAAAAGGCAAAATCTATGCTGTATATTATTTTAAAAAGCTCTTGGTTTCTCATATCTAAAACGTTTATTAAAACTAAGCAAATATACAAAAGACCTGCGTTGGTGTTTTCATATGTAAAACTTATATTTCCATAAAGATATTAATGAATAGAGAATAATGTTTAAAGGAAGGCTACAAAAATGGTAAAATGCGTAATACGACATAATATGAAGAGTGACTAAAAATCATTAGAATGCCTCTGTCACAGAAGTAGTCTGTTTGAGACACAAAATACGTCTGAGAAGACACTGCTTACAAGTCTGTTATAGAACTGCTTAACGGAATGCCATGAAACTTTTAGTTCTCCTTACGTAACGTCTCTGTTGGCAACCAATGTCTTAAAAAATAACGGTACCCGAACGGGAATATCAGTATACGTTGTGGTAGGAAGAAATAATTAACTAGATAATATATAATATTCACATTATTAACTTCCCAGTGGGAAGATATTTTAATGGGTCCGATTTAGCAAATTGGAAATTTTAACATATATCCACGTTTCAACGTCTTTAGAGTACACATGTATGTATGTATGTATATTCGGATTCAATTTTTGTCTCGTGTATTTCGAGAACAAAGAGTGATACTGACATGAGACCAGTTTTATTTAACGCATAATTATGTAACTTAGATCTCAAAATCGGTCAAGTCGTTTTTTGTGCAGAATGAAAAAATGTATAAAATATTATAAAACATATGAAATTTTTTATTCTTTTCAAATAAATATTATAAACATATGAAAATTTTTTTTCTGGGAAGTTAGTCGTGTGGGCATTTCGGGTTGCACCTAGACCGCTTTTTTTAATAAATTGCACACATATCGGTTTTTAATTGCTAGTGCATAAATTCAATAGAATTTTAGTATGATACTAGGTGTAACACATTTCCAGCCGTAACCTCAGTTACGGAGTAGTTAAAAAGAAGACGAAAAAAATTAAAAATATGCATGTTATAACAAGGCCATGTGCAAAAAAATATTAAAATAATCTTACTGCAATTTCTTTAGTTTTAATGATGTCTTCAGTTTCTGCTTCACTTCCATCGGGTTTGGTAACATCTACTTTAGGTTTCATTCCTGATATAGCTATAACCACATCCTTCGTTTTATCATCTACAGTGTACTGAAAGTGCAAAAAAGATTGCGTTATAAAACAGAACAAATTGTTTAATTAATTATTTTTTTAATCTATTTTATTTCGCTGCACGGCACACGTGCATCCGCTATTGTATTTCAGATTTAAGGCAGAAATTTAATATAAAATACAAATAGTTATTCCTTCTTAGTTCTGAGAGATTGATAAAAAATATGCGATTGGAAATATACACATATCATTATAGGCTGTAGCCTGTTCGAGCATTTCCTTTCAAACATCCCTTTAGAGTGTTTTGTATTGATTTATTTAATCTTAACTTTTAAGAATTTTTTTTGCATGTAATTTTTTGACCATACTAAAAGAGTTTGTTTGTATATTGCCAACATTAAATTAATGTGTATTAATCTCTCTAAATCTATAGCCACATTGTTGTTTAAGTGTAGTAATGTAATACTGAAGATATCCCCATGTAAAGATGTTCAGGATCGTCTCAGCTATAACATCCGATTTGACAGACTACGAACCCTCCCAAGAAAGCACCGATTTGTAGCAAAAATGATTTGCGAAGCTACTGAAATTAAAACACGCCTTAAGTTGAATAGAGAAGGTTTTTTTTTTAAGTGACTACCGCCGCCCAATATAAAGGTGATTGGTTGCTACCATCTGCTTGGAATCTCGTGATCAATTAAACTTAAATCCAATCCTTTAAGTGAGTGATCATGCAATTCCGTTTAGCATTTAGTTGAAGGTAGAATTCGTTAACTACAAACGTCAAACATCTCAGCTCCCTCATTAGATTGCATAAAGCTAAAAAAGTTAAATAAACACGATAGCGTTTGTGAAATTGTTTTTATTCAATGTGTGGGATTCGCGCAAATATAAAAAAAATCATTATGTTAAAAGATAGTTAATTTATAAAATATAAACATAAACACCCACGCCTGTCACCCAGAGGGGTTGGCAGAGACTACGGACTTCCGTTTGGCACTATCCTGACATAGTTACGTCTTTCGCCTCCTTTATATCCATATACCTACGCATACATGCTCGTCGGTTAAAGGTACTTCTAACGGGGCCCATTTTCAAAATATCGCCAATTTGGTCGATAAACTATCTTCTAGGACGTTCCTTCTCGACTCTGCCGTTCACATATGTCATATAAATTTGCTTTGTCACTCTTTCCTTATTCATTCTTTCTACATGACCAACTTTTACATGACCAAACCACCGAAGCATTCCTTTCTTAATCCTGGTCACAACGTCATCTTGCTTACCACATTTATCTGAGTTATTTATTTGAGTTAATTTATTTATCATTTATTTTAGTTAATTTATGATGTTATAATTATGGAATTTAATTTTTTTTCTATTTGTATTAATTTTAAAATAAAATTAGTTAAAAATTACTTCATTAGACTGGCTTGAATGGGGTTAAACTTAGTCAAATTACTAAACTTAATATTATCCAATTTGAATTAATTTCCTTTAAATGTCATCCATATGGTTGTTGGGTCATCCATGCGGTTCCGAGTAAACATTAAGCAAAACGAACGTTTAAATTCCACACAAAAACAATGCATGATTTTTTCCATCTTATTTAGAGGCTGACTTTGAGGAGGTCGGCCTTCAGTAGTAGTAAGCTTTCAACTGAGCTTTCAACAGTACCACACAATATAATGAATGATAGTAGTTGCAAGTACCTCCTGCTAAGTTATACAAACTTGATTAAGAAATAATAATAGGTGCTCACGTTAAAAGTATTTCCGTAGCCAGGTGGGAATTTCTTTGACGCTAATTCGGTTTTTTGACTTTTCACCGTCTCAGCTACGTAGTCTAATATCTGCAAAAAAGAAATATGTGTGAACCTTTAAGTTCCATGACATTTTTTCATTTTTTATGATGAATCCTTCCACTTGCAGCATATATTACCAGGATATATATCATCATCACTACGTCCCGTTACAAGTCTATCGCTAAACATAGACCCACACAAAGGAACGCCAAAAAGCAGTCTTGAGACCTGTATCAATCTCACTGTGTTAACCTCACATCTCCTACTATGCCATTACTCAGCATACTGAAAATAATCCTGTTTTAAGGTGTTAAGGGATGCTCATAGCATGAAGCTTATTGGGTTTTAGTTCTACCACAATGACAGATACGCGCTAATTTATTATGGTGTGTAATTGTGTAATTTTTCACTGCGAGTGTAACGGAGTGTTAAGAAAAGCAAAAATCTAGTTATTATTGTTTCTAATCTTGGGATAATAGAGTATTAAATTATTATTCCTTTTTTTAAATAGAACTGTTTACTTACTTATTCTATGCTTAAATAAAATCGGTACGAAGCACGATGCAAATGACATATTATTCATATATCTGAAGAATATATCATGAGTATTATTCGTATAGTGATAGTTGCAAATGTTTATACGATGCACTAGCTTATTCACTTTACCGTCAGTTGGATTGCTAGCACCTTTCAGACTCAAATTTAAAAGGAAATATATATTATATGCAATGAAATTTTGTCACCATATGCAACTTCTTACGCCTACAAGTCTATTAAGCATTTAGAACTGTTGAATTGAAAATGAACGATTATTCAATTAAGACAATACCTTTCTAACTTCTTTTTTCTCTAAATGAAATACTTGTCCTGCAGTCGCATCAGCCAACTCATAATACACACGATAATCGGGATCATTCTCACTTCCACAGATTCCGGTCAGTACGAAAATTATCTGTGAACATATTGCATTAATATCAAATGCCGTTTAATGACTTGATTTAGTGGATGTCACTTAGGTCATCTAAAGAAGAATATGGTCATCACTGGTAACATATACTAGCTGAATAATCTTGTTCTCAAGTTTTGAGATGCAGCTGACGAGAATGGGTGAATTAATTTCCCGTGCGGTGCCTAGCCGAATTAAATACGTCGATTGATCACTTGTTCGAAGTTGGACTTACCTAGTCAGACTATTTATTCTAGATAACATACTCGTCGACAATTTCGGGTATAGTGGTTCCAATAAAACTACCGGCGTAAGTATCACATGGACGTTACAAATGACCGTTGCTGTAAGACATAGTTGGCAACCACAGTCTTTGTATAACAATTTTGCTGTCATGAGAAAGATTTTTCTGCCCACCTCCTGTTTTTCCCGACTGTCACCTCTTACGCCACCACTACAGGTTGGTTGATGAACTGAGTTAAAGAGGAGATATTTGCCACGGTTACCACACTTTGCAGGCGGGTTGGCACAAAATAAAAACATTATTACATCGTCTTTCGATCACGAGAATATAATTATTTCGAAATTACTTTAGTAATTTGATCAGTAAATGATAACTTACCTACACAAAATAAATGAAACCCATGACGTCATGCACTAAATAGTTTTTTTGTTAGTTCTTTCAAATATTTTTATATTTTTAAATAAAATAAATAAAACTAATCTACATAATAATACCTTTATTAAATCAAAGCCTCGGGAGTTTGGTCTCCCCTGGCGAGGTCTGGTTGGATTTTATTTATTTATGTATTTTATTTCATTTTATTGATATGTATGTGTATTTAGATTCAGTGAATCTGAATGACAGGGTGAGAAAATGTGTGATAAGAGAAGAGTGTGGTTTGCAAGATGATGTTGTGACCAGTATTAAGAAAGGATTGCTTCGGTGGTTTGGTCATGTGGAAAGAATGAATGAGGAAAGTGACAAAAAAAATTTATGTTGCAGAAGTGAATGGCAGAGTCGGAAAGTGACGCCCTAGGTGAAAATGTATCGACCAAATTAGCGATTTATTAAAAACGGGCCAAATTAGGAGTAACCTTAACCGACGAGCATGTATGTGTAGTAGGTGTATGGATGTGAAGGAGGCGAGAGAGGTGTGTCAGGATCGTGCCAAATGGAAGTCTGTAGTCTCTGCCTACCCCTCTGAGTGACAGGCGTGAGTGTTTATGTTATGTTATTATGTGTATTTATCATTTTCATTTATATATTTATAAAACTATAACTAAAACTACATAAATACCAAAACTAACATGCTACATTAAATATGACAAATAGTTTTACATAGTCCACATGTTAACCATATTTTACACGTCAAACAACTAGCGTTTAGTTAGTAGTAGCGCTAGTTGCCACGGTTAAGATCAGCTCAGTGTATTTTTGTTATTAAAATTATAAAACAGCTCGGATAAACTAAAATATTAATTTAGTGCAAAGTAAAAACCCTAATAGTTGTGTGCAAATGTTATATCGTCTTTTCATTCAAGAAAAGTGCAGGAAATAACGAAAAATAACGTTTGTTGCCACTATAAATAATATTAATTGATGTATTAATACAAGTTAACAAATAATAAAGTTCAGTGTTAATATCATTTAAACCTAAGTGCAATAATAAATTACTATATACATTAAGTGTATTTTGCAAAAAATTTTATCGTGTGAAATTTGACGTTTGTTGTAAAAACTTTTACTGTCTTATTAATAAAAATTGATTATTCCGAACTTAATTCGAAGTTAAACTTGGACTAGCTAATCTCAGAATAACTGACTATTTACTTCGTTATTACAATGTTATTAATAAACATGGAGTAACCTCGGACTAACTATACATTCCTTAGGCCGGGATTAACGCTTGCGCTATGGCAACCCACTTATTTTAAAAGTAAAAAGAGTGAGTCAGTGAATGATTAGTGAATGAACTCAATGCTTGATGATGACATTAATGACAGTGACAGGCAATATTTTGAGTTTGACATGAGATAAGGTGTTACGTGTTGTTCCTTGTTCCTCGTGCTGTTTTCAGACCCGGTGGAAAAATTAAGTTCTAAATATAACCATATTTAATATTATTTGTAACGAAATTTCAGAATTAAGAAAAGAGCGTGAAGGGCAAAATTAATTAAATCACCATTTTTGTTTTGTTTTTGGGGATAAATAAAATCTTTTGTACATATAATTTTTGTATATTTATTTAAAAAAAATCGTTAATAAATGCTGCCCGAACAGAATTTCCTCCAACGGAGTTATTTACTAATTGTTTGACTGGTACATTTTCATCATCTCCTTATACTACATCCTCAAGAAGATCTTGCTTTTGCATTGCAATGTATATAGTTTTGTATGCTCTTATTTAGTATTTAGTTCTCGCAGTAAACACCGAAACCTTTGCTTCCCTCCGAAGCATTGTTCTAAAGTGTTACGGGCCCAGATGTGCGATCGGTTGTACATTCCTTCCTTTTGTTTATTAGGATGCAAGATAGGAGTGAATAAATAAAGAGTACAGGCATAACCAGAATCTCCGAGAAGTCTGCCTTTAAATTCTGACTGCTCAAACGTGTTTTTTAACGCGATTTTCATTAAATATTCTTGAGCCATGTGTGCTGTCTTACCAATGTGCCACTGTATTCATGAACTCTAAATTTGCATTTGACACAACCTGGAACAAAGCACTCATAACTTCTTTAATATGAAATAATAGATTGAGGTGATTGTATTGAATCTAAGAAAATAACTACCTAAGTACCTATAGTGCAAAGACGGGCTAGCTACGTGCTATAAAACTTACATGTTCATTTATTGAACTGTATTCTTTCCTGTTTATGTAGTATTGTCCGATGTTTCCAGCGACTTTCGGGATTAGAATATGTGGTAATCAATAGCCCCAATCACTTGTTTAAATCCACATAATGAATAAAAACCCGCAATCACTTTGTTCTGCTCCATATCATTTCTTGGCATTTTAATCCATTATGCTGTTCTTGTTACTAATGCTTACAACTTATGAATTTAACAACGCAAAGTTTTACAAAATGTCAAAATACGCGACTAGTCTATGCTTACTCAGTCGTTAAACTAGGTACCGCCAAGGATTAACTATTATTCCGAGAGTAGATTCGGATTAGTTTACTCCGTCCTTACTCTATGTTTATCAATACTAAAATTAGATATTTTAAGCTTTAAACTAGGAGTAAAGTTAATCTCGAGCAAGTCTGTGTTTATTAATAGGGCTGTTGGTTTCGATTTGAATCAATGTCGTTGATCTCATCTACAAGATTATAAATAACGCCATCTATGTGTTTATGCGTATATTGATGACAAATTATGGTTCTCTAACATCCGTACTAATAATTGCAATCCTTGATACTTACATTGATCAAGTTTACCACCAAAAGGTTGGAGCTCTTTGTGCTTGGGGTGTACAATAATAATATTACAAACTACAACTTCATAAAAATGAATTGCGCTGGTTGTAATACAATCTGCAAGCCTGGGGCACGGCTGCTGAATTGTCATGCCTGCGAAAGAACCTACCACAATGAATGCCTTAATATTAAGCAGCAGCAATATTCTTTACTGGCAGAAGAATTTAAGGCAAACTGGAAATGTCCCTCATGCAATAATGTTACCCGTCGTGGATGATCCAATTTGCTTAAGCCCGTGCGATCCACGCAAATACCTTTGGATGATAACATGAATATGTCATATGAAATCGAGGGACAAGCACCCATCTCATCATACAATCCTTGTACTCCGACTACACCAGCTGCTTCAGTCCGTGACTGTGTTGCCCTGGAGACGGGTGCTACCTTCAATACATTCACACAGGAACTTCATAAGATCTTAGAGGAATAGCGAAGCGACATGAACAATACACTAACTGTATTCAAGGAGAATATTAAGAGCTCACTACATGACTGACGAGATGAGATGGAGGTGAGTATAACTTAATGATGATTTAAAATTTGCTTTGAATGGATTCAGGGAGGAGGTATGCACCCTTTGTGCTGAACATGAGCGTCTAAAGCATCAAACCACTGATATATCCCATGATGTCTCAGAATTAAAAGCATCCACGCAGTTTCGCGGGGAACAAGACGATCTCAAAAAAAGTGGATGACACATTACGTCAATCTATCGAACAATCCAGCCTAACTATTAGCAACTTGGAAACTAAAATCGATTACCTAGAGCAACAAGCTAGACAATGCAACATCGAATTCATTCATCATAACATTCCTGAAACTCGCAGTGAAAACTTGTTAAACATAACGGGATCAATTAGTATGTCTATTAGATTTCCGATTTCTCAGAAAGATATCCTGTCAATCCATAGAGTTCCCCATTCTCACCGTCAAACAAATAAGCCCAAGAATGTTATTGCAAAACTTTCATCTCGCATCCTTCGTGACAACGTATTTGCAGCTTTTCGTAAGGTGAAAACTCTCAAGACCGATCAGCTAGGTCTCACCGGATAGACAATGACCGTATATATATAAACGAGCATCTTACACTTAAGAAAAACCAATTATTTCGTAAAACTAGAGATCTCGCCGCTATGCACCAATACAAGTATGTCTGGGTTCGGAATGCCACTATTTTGGTGTCGAGCAAGATGGTGATACTGCTTTTGCTATTCGCACAGATGATGACCTTCGTAAGATCAAAAGCCGTACTAATGGTGGTGATAAAAGCCTTTGTGGTGGTTCTACCTAACATACTCAGTAATAACAATACTTTTCATTATTATTATTACTCTCCCCACCATATATCTCGCTTAATTTCTTCATTAGGTGTCATTCTGCATTACACGTTTTTATTAATGTTTATTAAGGTTTTAATAATCTCTCATCCAAAAATGCAAACAACAAGTCAAATAATATAATTAATACTTTTGAAATAAAATTTTCCTTATACTATGTTACGTTAGTAGGGTTATATTGTACTATTGCATTATGTTACACTTTGTTGAAATATTTATATTTATTTTATGAAGTATATATTAATGGTGCTATAATAAATCATTTGGTATGATAACTGTATACAAATTAAACTTTTTTAAACATATAATAAGTGTATCTTACGTTAAAATTATAAATAATGCTCAGTTTAGTTATAAGTTTATAAACATACTTATATTAATAAATTGTATGTCGATCCTAGGTTTATTACTATGCAATCGTCTTGGCCTCTATGTTGCCATATGTTGTTACACTTTGATAAGTTACAAAATTTTCATTCCTTTTAATTACTACGATTATGTGTTACTTGTCTGTTGTACGATTATAATCATTTTAAAAATTTATGAGTATGTCATAAATATGTGAGTCCTTGAATATAACATGTGTAAGTATGGTTGTTACGTTGTATATGTATCAACAAAATATTTTAACCAGTGGGCTGAAAAAGTGTGGAGTAATAATTATAAATTTTTATTGATTTTTTTATTTTGCGTGCATGTTTTTGTAATTCTTATTATTTTTATGAAGATATATTTTGAATCGTTTCTTCGTGGGAAATTGGAGGCTTGTCTTTGCTGCGTGACTAGTATATTATATCATAATAAGGTAAAATATTCTTCAAAAAATCGGTAAAATATAATTTTAAAGACTTGAGCATCGTTAGCGAAAATTTTAATATTCAAATAGGTGTTACACTTACAATTACTGTTAATATGTACATGTTATTCTCAATTATTTGCAATAGGTAGCAAGCAATATTCCTTATACTATCAAAATTGCAGAGGTTTCCGAACAAAGTTACATACACTATACATATATGAACATTCTAAACAGTAACTATGATATCATCATACTCACCGAGACTTGGCTGATATCGGAAATCAGCAACAATGAGTTTATCGATCAACACTATATTGTGTACAGGTGCGACCGTAATCGTATCAGTACTAATAAACTAGATGGCGGTGTTATTCTAATTGCGGTAATGCGTATACTCAGATTATCTGAGTTAAATCTGTCCTTGACTAGTGTGAATGTTTCATTGCATAACCTAATCGTCATCGAAGTCCCTTGTAAGCAATCCTCAAAGCGCCATGTCTTCAGTGTTGCTTATATACCCCCCAAAACACCCTCTACGGTATACGAACTTCACTTTGAAACTCTACAAGAGGTACTGTGTGATCCTAATTTGGATTGTCTCTATATTTTGGGCGACTATAATCTCCCAGATGTAACTTGGATACGAGGAACCACAGACGCCTTACATGGCAGTGGAATAGGCTCATCCGTTACCTTTAACATATTACGTAATTTAATCTCGTTTCTGGATGCTGCTCAATACAACAACGTAGTGAATACCAAAAATAAAATACTTGATTTATACATATCAAACCGCTCGTGTAATATATCGGCTGCTTTAAGTCCCCTACTTCCTGTTGACGCATATCATCCACCCTTTGTTTGTGATATAGCTCTTAATGTTAATATTGTTCCAATGAAAAAGCGGACGCTTCGAAGGTACAATTTTTATAAGTCCGACTACACGCACATTTAACCGCAAAATAGAGTCCACTGACTGGGATGAAATACTTACTCCACGGGGATCTGAAAAAGCACTTAGCGCATTTTATGGAATAATTGACGAAATTATCAAACAACACATGCCATTTGTTGGCTCGAGAACCTCTGCTTTTCCGGTATGGTTTTCGAAATCTCTAATTAGCACATTTAGAAAAAAAAACGTAAAGCTTAGGTGAAATGGAAGAAACATAACAACATATAAGACTATGAGATGTTTTCCCAGTATAGAAAGTTATTTAAGGATATGTGTATTAATTTTTTTTCTAAATGTATTGGGTCGGTCGAGGATAACATACGCAAAATTAAGGATTTCTGGGTACACATCTCTAATCGTCGTGACAAACCTGGAATACCAGCTAAGGTTGAATATAATAATGATGTTTCAAGTGATCCACAGACAATATGCAACATGTTTTCTGAATTCTTCTCATCCGTTTACGAACCGCCCTAACCTACACTATCGCAGTGGAGACCACACTATGTACTCTACACACCACACAGTGGGCACTACTATTACTAATCTTCATTTTGAAGTAGAAAAGGTATTAAGAGAGCTGAAATCCTAGGATCCAACTATGGGACCAGGCCCTGATGTCTTATCTGCTTATTTTCTAAGAAACACCGTCACAGTTATATGTAAAGCCCTCTATAATATCTATCTATAATAAATACATTACTGAAGGTGTTAAGCCCACAGTACGGAAACATGCTAACATCACACCTGTGCACAAGAGTAGATCTAAAACTAGTGTAGATCAATATCGCCCGATATCAATTTTGTCCACTTTGTCGAAGCTTTTCGAGAGACTTGTGCATAACGAAATATATCCCATACTGCTCAATATCATTATACAGCAACAGCATGGTTTCGTTAAACGTCGATCAACAACCACCAATCTATTATTATTTTCCAGCTATTTATTTGAAAATGTTGACGATCGCGTACGGATCGATGCAGTATATACAGATTTTCGAAAAGCCTTCGATAATGTGGACAACGAAATGTTACTAAATCGAATAGCTTACAATGGAATTCGGGGTAATTTGTTACGTTGGTTTGTTTCTTATATCACTAACCGTCGTCAAAGGGTTGTAATCAATGGATACCATTCCAATGTTACGATGGTTAGCTCCGGTGTACCTCAAGGATCTATTCTCGGGCCTTTGTTATTTATAATGTTTATTAATGACATAAGTAACTGTTCTAATCTGTTTTAATCTCGAATCAAAAATTTTATTATATGCAGATGATCTTAAAGTGTATAAATCTATCCAGACTATACAGGACTGCATTCTTCTCCAAGAGGACCTAGATAGACTGACAGACTATTGTAACAAAAATAAGCTTCAGTTAAGCATTCCGAAGTACAAATATCTCAGTTATACTAAAAACAAAAATATTATTAAATTTTCGTACTCACTGTGTAACGTTCCTTTAACTAAAGTGGATTCTATGCGAGACCTCTGTATACTGTTTGATTCAAAACTGTGCTTAGGCTTACAAATTGAACAAATTGTAAATAAAGCATACAAACTATATGGATTTATTACAAGATCAACTCGCGACTTCAAACGGACCTCTTCATATCTTTGTTTATATAAAACCCTAGATCGCTCTCAACTTGAATATGCTGTGCCCATTTGGAATCCTTATTATAATAAATATATACACAAAATTGAAAATGTTCCACGCCGGTTCCCACGTGCAATGCATTTGAGATGTCATAAATCTTATTTATCGTATGACCAGTTACTCAGTAGATACAAGCTTCTTACCCTCCACTCTAGACGTAAGCAATTGGAGTCTATGACACTGTTTCATATAGTAAGATGCAAATTTGACTGTATTGAATTAAACAATCTATTATGTTATGTAGTTCCCAGAATTGTCCATAGACGACGGGTGCGTGCGGGTAAACTCTTTGGCGTAAGTACCTGTCGATCCAATACCGGTATTCGTTCACCTATTCGGCGTATGGTTGCCACATATAATGAGACCTTCGAGCATATAGACATTTTTACATGCTCAAAGGAAAAGTTTCGTGGTCTTTTTTACAAAACACTTTTCAAAAAAATAACTTCGTTTTCTTAGTCACATTTTAATATCACTGTTGACCATACTTTGACATTTGTATAATACCTCCTGTACAGCTGCAGGTCTCCTAGCGTCTGAATTATCTATCCCAAGAGGTAATCTGTGAACAGCACTGTGAGATGCATTATTCCGTATATTAAGTTACTGTACTATCTATATGTAATATATATAATGTAGTTTTTAGCTGTTCCATTTTGAATAAAATAAAAAAAAATATTTAACATATAATATATCAAATCATTATTTTTATAAGTCAGCAACTCAATATATAAATAATTTATATCAAATTAATTAAAAGTACAATTGTCATGTCAATCGTTATTATTTTATAACTAGGCAAATCATAATAAGTATAGGATATATAAAAAGTTAAAATGTCAAATGAGTACTTAATTTTATGGGAAATATTCAAGAGCTGGTGTTACTCAACTTGCCCCCGGGTGACGCAGCGCACTTGTTAAACAATAGTAGTTACACATACTTGTGTGCGTAATAAGCACACAAGCGTT
This sequence comes from Parnassius smintheus behrii, assembly GCA_036936625.1. NCBI lineage: Eukaryota > Metazoa > Arthropoda > Insecta > Lepidoptera > Papilionidae > Parnassius > Parnassius smintheus. The sequence continues at coordinate 10,522,757 of JAUPFT010000021.1, read as the reverse complement.
CGAAATCAGGCCCGTTGTTTTTGTTGCGATTGTAGCGCAAGACTCTATCTATAGTATGTGCCAAATCGGTTGAGAAAAACGGACAATGACCTTTTGGTCGTTTAACCAGGTGTTACAAAGCTTCAATATATAGGCACATTTTATATGTAGTACTTTCTTGAAATAATACTAGTTTTTACGGAATTTATCGCGTATATTTAACTTTTTAATACCCGACGTTTCGAGAGCTTTACTGCATCCATGGTCACGGGAAGGACTGAGATGTTTAACGTCCAGATGTACAATTTCACACGTGTACAGGATCGCCCACGTCACTACATCAGATTTGATAGACCACAAATCCTCGCTAAAGAACACCGATTCCTTCCAAGGATGATTCGCGAGGCTATTGAAATCAAAAAACATCCTAATTTCAATAGAAAAGATGGCTGGGTGCTACCATCTGCTTGGGATCCTATAATAAATAAAATTAAATCCCAACCCAAGCATACAACTGCAAGACTTCATGATACCATAAGTTCATACTGTGTAGACCGGAACAAAAGTTAAATTTTAATCTATGGTAACCGCGGTTAACTAAGACATCTGGACGTTAAACATCTCAGTCCTTCCCGTGACCATGGGTGCTGTAAAGCTCTCGAAACGTCGGGTGTTAAAAAGTTAAATATATGCGATAAAATCCGTAAAAACTAGTATAATTTAATGTGCAGTGTTCGCATAAATATAAAAAATCATTAGTACTTTCTTTATTTATAATGATTTTTACTAATATTTTTATAATCATTGCTATAATATATATTTATTAACTTTTATTAAAAAGTTATGTAAAAGATCGCTGTAGAAGAAAAATCATCTATTGTTTTAAAGTATTTTATTCATTTAACAACAAAAAAGCATTAATTTATTACACATATAAAGATTCGAGTGATAATGACACCGACTAAGTATGTACTTATTCAAAAAATAAAACTTTATTTTCAATACTATATAAGAACTTTATTTTTATTCGGTGCATGCAGACCGGTCCAAAAAAGGTGACATATCTCTGGCTGCCATTGTCACGTTTCTTTTAGAACGAACTGACGTAACGCGCGTTTTGTTTATTTTAAAGGGATGAATTTTCAAAAGCTCAGTATGGTGATTATATTGCTTCAAATATTTTTTTTAAATATGCAACCGTTATTAAATGAATTGCTGCGTTACTTAGCATAAATTGAAATATAAAATATAACACATTTTTGGGATGTACCGTTAGACTTCACGATGTTTATAGGAACCACAGATAATATTATTTAAGAAACAAAAAAACAAAACATGTGTGCTGACCTAGAAGTGTGAATAATATCAATATTTAAATATTGTAATAACATCTAAATTGAGATTTTATAATTTACGCCTTTTGACATCATATCTGTCCATTAACGGTCATTATCCGTTTTTCTCAATCGATTTGGCACATACTATAGACAGGTATATAATCAAAGATTTTTTGTTTGCTAATGTGCACTGGATTTGCGCGGCGGCTGATGACACCTTCAATAAATAAAAGCCTGCGAAAAGTTACCTTTCATAAATTGAATTTTCGCAGCGCAGCAGTGCGACGTATGTAAAATGAAAGGTATCTTTCTTAATGAAAGGTATCTTTTCGCGGCGCAGTAGTGAGTCGTATGTAAAATATGACTTATAATTTTCTTTTACTAATAAATCTGGATTTTGAACGTTAAAATACAATAGCAGTGCTTAAACTTACCCGGCATTGTTTTTTATGTGCGATACTTTTGACCCTTGGGAAGGCAATATGATCCTTGGCCGAAGCGTCTGTAAACACATAAATGTAGGACCCTGGCAGACTCATTGTTACTGCTTCTACTATTCCATTCATCGCCATCTCAGGGCAATCACCGCCACCGTCAACTTTAATTAAACTTAAAGCGTCCCTGAAGCCCTCTTCATGTGTAGTAATAGTTGCAGTTTTAATATCTGTAAATCACGTATGTATTATGTATGTATCACACGGTTAATTATTACTTTAATTTGCTACGTGGAAATAACAGACAGATTTCATGGCTTTGACAATGTCAACATCTCGTATAGTAACCTAATTAATCCCTCAACCCCCAAGCGTACGCATGCGACCGCGGCCATATTCTGTCAAATCCCTAGCGGTCTCATGAGGTCGCACCCACCCACAGCACTTTAACCCATAAAAACTTATATATAGAGACTACTTTTATATAAAGAAGTTTGGCACTATATAATAAATATGAAATACTCTATCCTCTAGTGCTATAAAATAACTTTTATCTTATGAATATTTATTTATAATCTACGTTTATTCCGTACGCCATTTTCGCGTGAATGTTATTGTGTTAATTGTAATTAAAGTTTTTGTGTGAATATAATTTATCTACTTACGTATATAACTTCGAGTAATATATAGAAATAATTGTGATTTTCACGCTGCCGCCATTCGCTTGGTATATTTTCTTTTTGTAATCAAAATACAATAAAATATTTTTGTAATGAAGTAATAACTGACTTTTGTTTAAACCATAAGATAGAAAATGTTATATAGATTTTATAATACTAAACTTCTTCATAGAAAAGTCATCTCTAAATATAAGTGTTAATGGATTTAAGTGCTGTGGGTGGGTGCGGTCGCTTGTGAGCGCTCGGGATTTGCCGGGCGCATGCGACTGCACGGGATTTTTAAGGGGCTTGAGGGGTTAAAATACACTTGCAGGCATAATATACGGAAGATTTTAAATACTAAGATTGTCAATCTGCTTGACAAGCTGGGAGACATTAGAACCTGCGTTGGTAATGTGGAAAAAACCTATGAGCAAAACATCGATAACAGTCTGATATTGATGAAGAAAGTAATATTTAATGACAACTAGAAATATAAGCATATATTTATGATGCTATCCGTGTTTAATAGGGTAGATGATACGAATCTAATAAAAAATCTAGTAAATTAATAGAAAGCCATGAAATTCAACATTTTGTCAAAACTAAATTATCTTTATTTATTTATCTAAAGAGTAAAATGTAAATAGGTACTATATACATAATGTTCGCCTCGTACCGGTAGGCAAAGTGAAAGACCCTGCCCACTAGATGGAGTAACGACCTGATAAGACATGCAGGAAGTCGACGGATGCAGCTGCCTTAGGACTGTGCTTTGTGGTATTCCTTGGTAGAGGCCTATGTTCTGCAGTAGACTTGTAAAAATGTAAATAAGGCAATTCTGATTTCAAGACAATTTAGCTTTGGTATTCTATTAGTGAGGATCTTTAATTGGCTTACTGTTGTTATTAGTACTATCTATCCTAATTATGATAGCTGTTGGTCTTCCAAATAAAATAAAATAAAATAAATAAAATGGATACATCCAAAATCCTGCCCGATACAATTGATAGGTTTTTCTAGACGTGTAATTTAATTCTGAAAAACTCACTTATGTGTCCTTGTAGCATATTAAATCCATGTCAAATTGCAAACATTTACGTTCTATACATGGTATAACAGTTGAGGTGTAATATTTATACGAGTATTACTTATATTAGACAATAGTCTCTAAGAATTCAAAAAATATCTAGTGACAAATATGTTCTTCACATGAAGCCTACGCGAGCAAAAAAAGTGGCTAAAAAGCTAGTAAATATATAATTCCCTTAACCCACTAGGTACACTTTCATAAATAACAATATTAAAAGTATTTTACGGACATATCGTTAATAGTTATTTAAATTAGCTGTGACCGGCTACGCGTTGGTATGGCCAAACGGTTTTTTAAATGTAGGTAGTATAGTAGGTATGTCTAAAAGGCGTAATATGAAAACATTACGCCATTGAGTATTTATATCAATGTATTACGCGTTTTTGAATGCAACGTTTTTCGTTAACGAACTTTCGCAGGATTTATAGTTAAAACAAATATACATTATCCGGACGGCAAATGTTTAGTGCATGCAAATATATTTATCTCTTTTTTTCCTAGATAATCACGCTATCCTATACCTTTAAACGAGCAACTCGGGAGTTTCAGGGGCAATAAATCGATCTAGCTAGGATTTATTTTAAGAAAATGTTTATTTTAAGAAAATGTCTTTTTGTCCATGTTTTAGGCAATAAAAACTGTTACAACATAAAAAGGTAAATTTTTGACACTGTGTTAATGATCGTAATAGCTCAAGTGGATATCGAGCGGTCGCGAAATCATAATGCCTTGATTCGCGTCCTGTCTTCGGTCCAACTTTTTCCCTTTTTTTTCAGGTTCTCTTCTTTTGTGAGAAAATCTGTTATTTCGAGCCCTTTTTTAGTATTTTTTAAAAATACGAAAAATTTAATTAAACTAATTGCACTGATGATTTTTTATTCAAATAACCAGTTCAGTTTTTTCTATTACGTCAATAACATCAAAAAATACTATTCATATTTCTATAGTATGTAATTTGTATCTAAATGTAATTTCAAAAAAAAACCGGCCAAAGCTCGGTCATCCAGGTACTAGCAAATAAATTACAAAGCAATATATATTTACCATTGTAATGTACGTGTGAGCTTTATTTTTATTTTTGTAAACTAATTGTTTTAAAAACTAGTAACCTTCAAATATAACTAAAACTGCCTATATGTCAAAGATTTCAAAAGGAAGGATAGGTCCATATAAATATTTTTCTCATAACTTTTTTATACAAGAAAAGTAGCGGTTCTGTCATAATACAAACGTCATAATATCAAAACACGACGTAACCAGGGTCGGATTTCATAGTATAATTATCCTAATTGTACCATTATTTCATAGCTTGTAGTATATAGTATCGTTATACCATAATTTTACCTAAAGGTTGACTTGTATTATTATTGGGTCCTTTTACATTTTAATATTAACCCTACGATATCGAGAGTTTATGTATTGTCAATCTATGATCGATCACATAGAAAAAAAGAAACATGAAACGTCAAACGTGATATAATTTTTTTAAAATAGTATAATTTTGTTTTCCATGTACGATATTTTTGAGGGCCTGAATCCAACCCTTGAAAATCTTGGTAACGTAACTAAACTAACTCTAAAATAAAACTTAAAAAATGCGTTTATGCAATAATTTATTTATAATAAAATTAATATAAGGTTTATTACCGATGATACGATACCCCTTGTTTTTTTAAATCTTTGTATCGTAAGTTTTGCATTCCTTTATCACGCAACTAGACATATTTATGACAGGCAAATCTGTCCTGCGCGCGCACCACCGTCGACCGATTCACGTTGGCCCTACACTGTAATTTTAGGGCCAGCGCACTGGTCCGTTTCACTTATACGGTAGGCCCGGTCCTTACGCTAGTAATATAATAAGTCAATGCTATATGTATCGCTGTTATTAGACATTCAACAAATAAAAATTAGAAGAAAAACAGCTACAGCAGGCCCCTGTAACTCTTGCTACGGGCGTGAAATAATTACCTAAAATCGCGAGGCACCCTGGGCGTTATACGCAGTCGGGGATGGCGCGATGTAGGCGATTCAATGTTAAAGTTTTTTAACGCTGTTTACGTAAATCGTTTTATGTAAATATTTGTCGAAATAGTTTTTGTTTAGTGTTTAGTATATTTAATTGTAGGTAAAAATACTTGTAAAAGTTGTATTTAAAAAATTATAAATTATGTAATATATATATATATATATATATATATATATATATATATATATATATATATATATATATATATATAATCGGGATCTCGGAAATGGCTCCAACGATTTTCATAAAATTTAGTGTCAAGGGAGTTTAGGGGATAATAAATCGATCTAGCTAGGATTTATTTTTAGAAAATGTCTTTTTGTCAGTGTTTTTAAGCAATGAAAAACTGCTACAATATCGTTAGAATAAGAAGGTTAATTTTGACGAATTGTTAGCGATTATAAATAGCTTAATTGGTATAATGGTCGGTCACACAATCGTAAAACCCAGGTTCGAGCCTAGACCGACCGACCGACTTTTTTAATTTTTTTTTCATGTTCCTTCTTTTTTGAGAAAATTTATTTTTTCGAGCCCTTTTTTTAGTATTTTTCAAAAACACGAAAATTTAATTTAAAATAATTGCACTCATGATTTTTTATTCAAATAACCAGTTCCGTTTTTTCTGTTATGTCGCTAAGATCAAAAAATATTATTTATATTTCATCAGTATGTAATTTGTATCTAAATATAATTTCCAAAACACACGAGTTAAAAAAAATCGAGCGAAAAATACCGACCATAGCTCGGTCAACCAGGTACTCATTTTTAAGTTAACGAAGAATTTTAAAAGGAAGTTACGAAAGGTGACTTTATTTAATTTTTTGTTAGACAGGTACTTACAGCCTACATTCTTTTAAACCACATAATAAGTTTGTAATTCTGGACTCTCCTGCGTTAAAATTTACGGTCGATTATTTTAAAAAAATCTACTGTTTCCTACAAAGCTGCAACGCAAGGCACGCAGGCAAAATGTCAGACCTACGGAATATAAATTTTTTTAATAACCGAAATATTTTAATACAGTGGGGTCCAGAGTCATGCACGGACTACGTGGTTTCAAATAACGTCATAATGTAATCACCACTCAATTTACCAGCAACATTACTTACCAATAAGGCTCGTGAAGGTAAAGCATTGTCACGCAATGTTAATTTATTAAGTGTCCGGTTAAAAGATGATTCTTGAAAGTGAAGAGAACAAATGTGCGTATGCGCAGTAAAGAGTAGTGTGGTGCATGCGCGGTTGGTTTTTTATCATAGAATAGACGTAGAGGTAGAATGTTCAGTAGGTAATAATAGATTGTACTGTTTAATAGGTAAATAATATTTAATTTTAAAATTTGTTTTTTATTTTTTATATTATATCATCGTCATCATCATCATTACAGCCCTTCACAAGTCCACAGCTGAACATAGGCCTCCCCCAAAGTATGCCACAAAGCACGGTTCTGAGCCACCTGCATCCATCGACTTCCTGCATGTCTTATATATTATAAATTATTACGTGCTAATTTTAAAATGATATTTTTATCTGAATATTTTAAAAAGTCACTATGTAAAATATAACAAAATACTAAATTTATCTTCAACAAAACTTATTAATATAACATTTAAATTACAAATATGTTTATTTAGATAAGAATAGAAGTCGTTCATAAATGCTGAGCACGCGGGAGTTAAAAATAGACTAATTTATTCTACTTAACTAACTTAACTTTAACGTGGAAACCTAAAAATAAAATGAAAGAATAATGAGCAAATTTAAATATAAAAAATTAACCTTGCTACGATTACTTACATTTGTTTCTACAAAAAATGTGCAAAGTATAATATACTTAAGTTCCCACAGAAATGTCGCATCTGAACAAATTAATTTCATTCATGGCACGCGATGGCGCCTTAGGAATTATTTGTTTTATTATTAATCTATACTTATACATTTCTATTAATTAAGTATCTTATTCGCAGTTTAAAAGTTATTCCTTGATATTTGCTAACATTATAGCTCAATACCCTGACTTCATGGCGCGGGTCTTGAAGCAAGCCTTGAAAGACACGGGCTTCTTTAAAATTGACCACCCACCTAACAGTCCAGACTGAATTCCAGCGAATATTTCGTTTTTTGCAAGAAAAGGGCTGAAGAAGGACTTACCAAGTTTTAGATTTGTCAATAACAATGAAAGCGGCTGTTGAAAGCATGATATTATTTAACTTTTGACAAACAATACTGATAACCGACGTGAATGAGGGGTAGTATTCTTACATTCATCAGCTGTCAATAGTTGGTACCGAGGTGAATTTATTTGTCTCCCAGATGGTTACACTGCGCCGCTTAGTTAAGTTTTAAGTAAAGGGTTTTCTGTTTCTAGTGTATAGTTGCCGACACGAGTCGTGAGCACAGATAAACTGTGGTGGGAGGTAGGTACATTGTCGGGCAAAATTATTGGGTACCTTTATTATTTCAATTCGTAATTGAATATTTTCGCCGACTTTTATGAAAATGTTTACTCGAACACATCAACTTTTAATTTGATTACAGTAATGTTGCGGATATTCGTGTCTGTTATTTTATTATCTACTATAGAGTATTTAATGTATACATGGAGGTTAGATTTGATTATTTCATTAAGAAGAAGGAAGAGGTAATGTTTTTCATAAAATCTGGTGTTGCGGTGCGCCATACAGTAGCTACTGAGACATTAGTCGCCTCAGCAGTCTGTTTAGATACGTCTGTGATGTTTTTCGCAGTACCTAATTGTTTCATGTAGCTAAACACTGAATAGACCATTTGTCGGGATTAACTATTTAACACCAAATTCTTTCTTCTCTGCATATTTAGATCAAAATCTGCACACTCAAATTATAACAACAAAAATAATTAAAAACAAGAAATAACAAAACCAAATCATAACAAGGAATACACAAACAACAATTAACAACGAGGTAACAAAAACAATTAACGAAAATAAACAAATTAAAAAAGTTATCACTAAAGTTATTGCTCTGAAGTGTACGAAAGCCGAATACCGGAAACACCGTATACTGTATTCTATCTCATTCTCCCGCAAGCTAAATTCTTTAGATGTATATGTTTGTCTCTTTTCAAAGTCTCTTTTTCGTTTTATCAAATTTTAAATCACAACGATTTTAAAGAAGTTTTTACTTCAAGAATAATGCCGGAGTTTGTTCTTCAGTTTTTTGCACATATTTTAACCCTTTTTTTCTACTTTTAGGAATATCTGTAGTTTGATTTATTCATTTCTAATTTAATTCATATAAAATACTAGCTTGCCAGCCAGACGTTGTTCTGCCCTTTTCGACGACCCTTTGTCATGTCCTATTAAAAATTCTTAAATTCACATAAAAAAAATTGTGGGTCACTCAGGGGCAAAAAGAACTATCCTATCTCTCAAGTTGAGCCAAATTACACACGGTGTGCAAATTTGATCAAAATCGGTCAAGTAGTTTGGGAGTCCATCACGGACGAACAACGTGATACGTAATTTATATATATTAAGATAATTAATATGTTAGGAAGACACATTACTATTACTACTATACTTTCCTAACAAATTAACTTCCTCCATCGTGAAAGCTATGACGAGACGAGACATGACGCTAAATGCAAGTTTTATAATGCCTCAAATTATATGATCCACTGCAGTAAACAAACTCAGAAAAATATATGATATTGTCCAGGATATATGCTAGTTAGATAGTGTGTTGAAAACATGATACCACTAATTTAATACGACAGATAAAAATCACAAACATACCTCTAAAAAATTCTTTTAACGAGTGAAATCCATACTAGTATACATGCAATCATTCTGATTTTTTTGTCAGATTTTTATACATTCAACATATTAACGTTATAGTCTTTTAATTGTTTAATCCAAACAATAGCTTTTTTTCTTTAATAGAATTTTCTTGTTTCTGAAATAATACGTACGGATGTTTGCGTAAACGCCTGTGCTGAGTCACTGCCGGCCGAGGCCTGGTGCTGTAGAGACGTGTCGCTCTTTTTGCCGCAGTATTTACGTTAAGATTTTCTAAGGACGCGTTTACAAAATTGATATAGTTATAAAATCGAACCATTACATTGACACGGGTCACGCACACAAATGTACGCACGGTTGGCTGCGGGAACCGTAGTCAAATTGGAACACCTGAACTAGTAGAACTAAGTGTGCCGAGTTTGGGCTCGTTTTGTTAGGTATGATGAGTCTTTACCTCCGGACTTGACCGAGTGACCTGAAGGTGTACTTTGGCAATTGCTATTGGAACTGGTCGCCGAGTACTACTAGGTGTGCCGAGTTTGGGCTCGTTTTGTTAGGTATGAGAGTTCTTACCTCCGGACTTGACGGAGTGACCTGACCGTGTACTTTGGCAATTGCTATTGGAACTGGTCGCCGAGTACTACTAGGTGTGCCGAGTTTGGGCTCGTTTTGTTAGGTATAATGAGTTCTTACCTCCGGACTTGACGGAGTGACCTGAAGGTGTACTTTGGCAATTGCTATTGGAACTGGTCGCCGAGTACTACTAGGTGTGCCGAGTTTGGGCTCGTTTTGTTAGGTATGATGAATTCTTACCTCCGGACTTGACGGAGTGACCTGAAGGTGCACTTTAGTAATCGCTATTGGAACTGGTTGCCGAGTACTACTATGTGTGCCGAGTTTAGGCTCGTTTTGTTAGGTATGATGAGTTCTTACCTCCGGACTTGACGGAGTAACCTGAAGGTGTACTTTAGTAATCGCTATTGGAACTGGTTGCCGAGTACCACTAGGTGTGCCGAGTTTGGGCACGTTTTGTCAGGTATGATGAGTTCTTACCTCCGGACTTGACGGAGTGACCTGAATGTGTACTTTGGCAATCGCTGTTGGAACTGCTCCCGGAGTACTATTAAGTGTGCCAAGTTTGAGCTCGTTTTGTTAGATATGATGAGTTCTTACCTCCGGACTTGACGGAGTGACCTGAAGGTGTACTTTGCTTATCGCTATTGGAACTGGTCGCCGAGTACTACTAGAAGTGCCATGTTTGGGCTCGTTTTGTTGGGTATGATGAGCCCTTACCTTCGGACTTGACGGAGTGACCTGAAGGTGTACTTTGCTAATCGCTATTGGAAGTGGTCGCCGAGTACTACTAGAAGTGCCGTGTTTGGGCTCGTTTTGTTAGGTATGACGAGTCCTTACCTCCGGACTTGACGGAGTGACCTGAAGTTGTACTTTAGTAATCGTTATTGGAACTGGTCGCCGAGTACTACTAGGTGTGCCGAGTTTGGGCTCGTTTTGTTAGGTATGATGAGTTCTTATCTGAGATGAATTAATTATTCTTATCGGAGGTGAATTGTCTGCTTGCTTTGCGCTCGTATTGTGTTCACGCTGCGCTCTTCAACTGCCGGTTGCGCTCCGCCCACTGCGGGACGTGCGGGTGAAAAACAAATTTGAAATCGTGCTAAGACCTCGTCTTAAATGTTTCACCTCATTCTTGATTGGCGCCATCCAAGTGGCAGAAAAATCGTGGTCCCTATTTTATTGGTAAAGCTGACGAACTCGAATGTCGAATGTTTTATAGGTATTTTGATCCTCTTTTCACTTTTATGTTATTGTTAGGGTATATTATCTTTTGAAGAAATTTGTAATTTTTTTATGCTATTATCTAGATAAATACATGACCTTCAACGTTTTTTGTACCTATGTTTCATTGTTTTCTACTTTTTTAATTTAATCTATTAGAATTAAATTTCGAATATAACTTTTTGAGCACTGAATATAGATCGTTAGTAGTTTTTAGATTTTCATAGAAGTTAGGTAATTATATACATATATATATATATATATATATATATATATATATATATATATATATATATACACATAAAACTCAGTGCTGTATTTTTTAGTAACTTCAAAATCAATGATTTTTATTGTTTTCATTGTTTTCACCCCGGTTTTATAAAATCGAGTTTTCATCAGATCTCGACGTTTTAATGTCCTATGAAGCTATTCTAGTTATTTTTGCGATGATGATACGCAAAAATAGCCAGATAAGTTGCAGTAGTCTTGTTCCTCAAGAAATGTGACAACGCTCTCTTGAAGAACTACTCAGGACTCTCAGGACCGGTCCATAGAAATGGGCTGTGAGGATTGCCCGGGTAATGGGGAATACACCGAGGCCCGAAACCTGCAGAGGATGAACAATAGTAGTCCCTCGTAGACGACAAACACTGCAATTTATTCGGGACCAGCTACAGTTACCAGTTTTAAGGCAAGAAAGAAAAAGAAAAAGTGAAAGTTATAAAAATTGTGAAAGTTTCAATATCACAATTTTACAGTGGTATAGCAACGCGGCAGCTTTTCCTGTCGCACGAATAGGTCGTCTCGAACCGGAATGTTACCATGACCTCACAGAACACCAGTTTTACCAGCGAAATACAGAGGTTCACCTCTGCGTTTCGCTTGGTAAGTGCAGGTGGCCGGGAGCCACCCCCTCATTAACATGTTGGCGGTGCTAAAAACTATCCCAGGAGGTTATCAGCACCCTTGGTGACGGAGAATCCCTCGCTGAGCATCCACGACCAAGCTATCTTACTCTTCCTCAGCGTGGGTGCTCGAGCTGCCCTGCGTATTCTGGGAGGAGGGGCGGTGAACTTTTGCTCGTGATTAAAACTGCTCGGGGCAAGCGAAGCAGTAAGACCAAGGCGACCCCTGTTACGCTATTCATGAATTTTTGCAACATCCGGAATTTTGCATCAACTTTATTCGTTCCTCTCCTAATGATACTTCATATCTCTCATACCCGGGGTACATATTAGAACACTCCTTTGTGCCCTGGGTTGGAGTTTGCTTATACGTCAGAGAGGAAATCTGTTCATGATGACGTGGTGTCATAGGTAGGTAGGTGTCATAGTCATAGGTGGACGTCCGAAGATACGGACCTGTCCATCCTATGACTGCGCGTAGACAGCGACCAACCCCGCACCTCTATGGTTCCATAGCGTTAATACCGAAATAGACTGACTCATTGATTACCAATAAATGGCTACAGATTTCTTGCTACAGCGGATTCCATCCGCAGAGATCGTGATCCTTGGCAATTTAACTCCTACTATGCCAAATGGCTCAGTTCACATTTAGCCAATCATGCAGGGAGATCTTTTTATGACTTTGTCTTGGCATATGGTCTTACACAGGTGGTTACTTCGCCTACGTGGATCCCAGATTTGGAGGATCGTGCACCTTCCTTGTTGGACTTTCTGCTGACCTTTCAACCGGACGGATATCAGGTTTCCGTCGACGCACTTCTCGACTCATCGGATCATTGAACTGCAGAATGCAAGCGCCACGCACTATTGTAGCGGTTGCATTCTGCAGGCTGCCGCCATATTTGGCACCGTAAGTCGGTCGATTGAGATAGGATGCGGTCCTTTTTTGCATGCTACCCGCGTTGTTGCTGATTCTGTCGCTGATGTGGTACTTCAGGGTATGGAAATTTTTATACCATCCTTCGTGGGGCCCATCGGAGGCAATCCCTGCAATGGTTTGGTTCTTGAGCAATTGCGCAATACGATCACCAGTTTCGTTGGTGATCGGAGCATCAAGGTCTTAGTAGACGGTGCATGTTCCAATCACAAGCCTATTAACGCTGGTGTTTCACAAGCCTGCGTGCTATCACCTACGCCGTTTCTTCTGCATATTAATGATATGTTGCAAACTAACTGGCAACATTCATTGCTATGCAGATGACAGGAATTGTGATGCCTTATACACAGGCCGTGCCAATATTTCTTGGGAAAACGTCTCCGAGTACCGGTACAAACTTGTGTCTGAAATCGAGTCTTTGATGAACAAAATCTCAGATTGGTCAAATTGAAGGAGCTAGCACTGGGGAGCCCCGACCCAAAGACGGGAACAGTACTCCATGTGTGGCCGAACCTGCGCCTTGTAAAGTTACAGGTGGTGTGCCGGCATAAAATACTGTCCCGCTCTTCTGAGCACGCTAAGCGTTTTAGAGGCCAATTTGGCCTTCTCTTCCGGGTGACCACGGAACTGCACATTCTACGTTACGATTTTCAATTTCGAAAAAACGTACGGTGTCCGGGTATAGCCTTTTTAATGCAATGTGGAAAAATATAAAGTCCATAAGATCAATAAATTTAATTTACATTAATTAACTAGCTGTTACCCGCGGCTTCGCCCGCATTGTCACTGGGAAATGAACTATCCATTGTTTTTTGAATTGAAAGAAATCTGAGTTTTATAGATTTGTCAGAGATGCAGCCATTAAGAGGAAACTGAGCAAAATTGATTCGTCGGCCTATTTAAACGTTTTGAAACGCAGCGTATGGGAAAGCATGAAATAGCCAAATGGAAATGGGATATTTTTTTAATTAAAGGAAACTGAGCATAATTATCCGTCAGGGATGCAGACTTTTGAAAAGATACTGAGCTAAATTGATTCGTCAGAGATGCATTTTTCTGAATTAAAAGGAAACTGAGTCAAATAAAAGATCCGTCAGAGATGAGCCTTTTGAGTTGAAAGGAAACTGAGCTTAATAAGTCCGTCAGATGTGCAGCAATTGGTATTGAAAAGAAACTGAGCTAAATATGAAATTTTGAATTGAAACGGAAGATCTGTGGGAATTCCGATTAATTGATTGTGGGAATTTTGGAAAAAAGCTAACTGAACACTATTTTAAGACGCTACTGTACACAATGTTATATATTTTTCCATTCGGGGAAAGAATGTGGAGATTCTGGGCATTTGACACACGCGAACATGCTACATACAGCTGACCATGAGAGGCACGGTTTTTCTAAGTTGACCCCCGCTACCTGTAACGTTTGCCCTTGCGCTTTATTGATTGTCATTGCAAAACTGAGCCTAATAGGGAACTGCAACCTTTTGAATTAAAAATGAAGATCTGTGGGAATTATAGGGATCCGTGGTGTTTACGCCGGATAGGTCGTCTTATCGAGCGGGGTGAAGGGACGACTACCAGAGGTGCGGGAGGGGGAGGCTAGCCGCAGTCTGCGTGCAGGGAGTGACGTTACGGACGGCATACAGTCAACGTAAGCTGTTGTTTTTTTTTTCTTCGTAATAATAGTTTTTGAGTATAATCTCACTTGTTTGTGTCAAAATTAAGGTTCAGATATCTTAACTGAGCTGTGTTATCGTTGTGGATTGCAGTGGATAAGTAATAGTGTAAAAAAGTTGTGTTTATTTCACTGTGTAATTAATATTATCTCCTTTCATTAAATCTCAGTGGAGGGTAGGCAGCACCTCAGAACCATCTGGTGAGCAGTGAGAAACAGTAACATTAGCGACATCTTTCGGCATTTAAGTAGTAATTAAAATAAATACGATATGGCAAGTGCGGAGCTTGCGGCAAATTCCTCTCGTCGACGGGTGGCGTTGGTTGTACACTCTGTCCAAATATATTTCATAGGGCATGTCTAATGGTGTCTAATGGAACAACGATAAGCAAAGATTGGGTGTGCCCGGAATGCAAAAAAAAGTCAAGAAAGGGTGATAACAGCTGTACCCAAGTAAGAGGTATCTCCGGAAACACCCCTCAAGAACCTCAAGTGATCATATACAGTGCAACCGTACATTTTAGTGTGTAAGCGATTTATTTAGGTCAACATAATTTGCGTCATTCACTTTAGTTTTTGAGCAATGGTCAGTTGAAGTTGTCGCTCAGAACACGATAGACGCGTTCTATATCATTATCAATATCATTATATAATATCATTATTTATTTTAAATAAAATCATTTTTCCTATCAACTATCATTTAAAGGTGTTCCGTACATCTTTATGGTCCTTCGAGCTTCGTAGCGGGACCTGAAATTCGGGTTTTAACGACCGGAAAAAGTGTTTCCGCTCAGTGAGCTATTGCGACATAGTGCACTAAGTGACGTGTGCAATAGCTTTCCAGTCTGTACTAATAAGTGTGCAGCATCATTTCATTATCAATAAGCTCCGGCCATCGGTGTCACAAAGCATCAAGGATCAAGCAGTATTTGTAGGCGTAGCGAGTTTTGGGGTGCCGCCCAGCAGTAGCAGCTTGCGGCGCATCAGGAGAATCTAAGTCTTCGTTGGGTACTTACCACCACTACAGCACAAACGCGCCAACCACCTCTGCACAATCAGCAACCAGCATCACATCAAGTAAGATCTTTCCAATTTACTTATCTCTATATCATGATGTCTGTCAACGATGTCCTCACTACGCAGCAGCAGCTATCAACAGCAATTGAAAATTTGTATACTAATTTCAAGAAGGACGGGTCTGATAGGAAGACTCCAGACTATATCAAACGCAGATTAAATACTCTAGACGACTATTGGTTTGAGTATGAGAAGAATTATCAGCATTTATCACATCTGGATTTGGATGTACCAAGCAGAGAAAGAATAGATCAAGAACGTGAAAGATTGAAGGAGAGATTTGACAACATTAGAGCGCATATCCAAAACTATCAACCTTTGACAGAGGATAGACCTGGAACACCACTGTTAAAGCCCCCTACAATTGTCTCTAAAACAAATCCAATCACGCCGCAAATGAGTACAAGATCAACATCGAGCAAAACAGAACAACGTAGAAATGCTAGCAACGTGTCACAAAATAATATTAATGAAACCCTCTTAGCAACAGCGTTAGTAAAAGTACAGTGTGTTAATGGCACTTATGTCAAATTTTCGAGCGCTGATTGATCAGGGTTCCCAGACCTCCCTGATTACTGAGAAGGCAGCTCAAATGTTACAACTTCCTCGACAGAGGTGCAAAGGTGTCATTTTCGGAGTAGGAGCAAAGGAAAACAACTGTAAAGGTGTTATTAACATAACTTGCTCATCGGCTTACAGCGACTATCGATTTACATCAGATGTGTTTATCATGAAAAACTTAATTAACAATCTGCCCAACAAGACATTCGACAAACCAGACTGGTCATATCTAGAAAACATTCAACTCGCCGATCCCGAATTCAACGTGAGCCGCCCAGTAGACTTGTTGCTGGGGGCGGACGTCTATTCTTCTATCATATTAGGCGGTATCATTTCATCACAACAATCACAACCTGTGGCACAGCAAACACGTCTTGGTTGGATTTTATGTGGCAACGTAAAATCCTATCAATGCAACGTTATTATGAACAATATAGATGAGATTCAACGTTTTTGGGAGATAGAAAACATACCTGACGAACTCACCATGACCCAAGAAGATGCTCAATGCCTGGAGTATTTCAAAAACACGACAACAAGGCAAGAAGATGGGAAATACATAATTAGATTGCCATTTATATCAGAAGCAGTTCAAAAATTGGGAGAATCAAAATCAAGAGCAATAGCGTAGTTTAAACAGTTAGAAAAAAGATTAACTTACCGAAAAGATATTGAAAAATAATATAAATCATTTATCCACAAGTACTTGAAATTAGGTCATATGAAAATGTCGCCATGCAACAAGACGCCTGTCTACAGTCTGTATTTTCCACATCATTGCATTCAACGACCGAAGTCAACAACAACTTCGCTTCGAGTAGTCTTTAACGGAGCGTCAAAAACTTCGAGCGGCTTAAGCTTGAACGACGTTATGCACCAGGGTCCCAACCTGCAACAGGACCTGTTATCACTAATTATCACCTGGCGACAGTACCAATATGCCTACACCGCTGACATCGAGAAAATGTTTCGGCAAATTCTCATTCACGTAGAAGATCAGAGATATCAAAGAATCATATGGAAAAATTCACCAACTGAAACTTTACAAGAATATCAATTAGCTACTGTCACATATGGAACTAAAGCAGCACCATTTCTTGCCATGATGGTATTGAAACAGCTAGCCAAAGATGAAGGACATAAGTATCAGGAACGCCCAGCAGCGAAGGTCCTGCAAGAACATTTTTATATGGATGACCTGATTAGTGGGAGTCATGACCTTGCATCAGCTAAAAAATTACAATCAGACTTAAAAAAACTTACTAGAAGCAGGTGGGTTTAATTTAAGAAAATGGTCAGCCAATACACCGTGTCTTCTAGAGGGAGTCAGCACAGCAAATACCAACCAGCAAACATATGACTTCAAAACTGAAGTATCTACAAAAGCCTTAGGCCTGCAATGGCTTACGCAATCAGATCAGCTTACTTTTGACTTGAAGATCGATTTATCAACAAACCTAACGAAACGAAGCTTGTTATCAAATATCTCAAAGCTCTACGACCCAGTAGGATTTTTAACGCCAGTTAGCACAAAATTGAAATTATTATTCCAAAAAATTTGGCAATATGACTTAAAATGGGATGACGAACTTCCTCGTGAGATTCAAGTGGATTGGACGAAGATCAAAGATGATATCAAAAATAATCACAGATACGTATACCAAGATGGTTAAAGAGCAACAAAAATGACGTCATCATTCTTCATGGGTTCAGTGACGCGTCGATGAACGCATACGCTTGCACAATTTATTGCAAGATAATTCGTGAAAAACAAGGGGGAAGTAAAAACATATCCGTCGTCCTCGTTACAGCAAAATCCAGGCTAGTACCACCGAAAAAGAAGATCAGCTTACCTCGCTCAGAACTGTGTGCAACCCTACTTTTATCAAAGCTCATGGTGAAATCATGTTTGGCGGATTACAATATCAAAATGTTTGGATGGTGTGATTCGACAGCAGTATTGGGTTGGCTACAAGGAGATCCGAAACGCTTTTGTAGCCAACAGAGTAGCTAAGATCACAGAAATTTTACCACCGGAATGTTGGCGCTATGTCAAGTCGCAGGATAACCCAGCTGACTGTGCCAGCCGAGGAATCAGCACGAAACAGCTTCATCGACATCAGTTGTGGTGGCATGGACCAGCGTGGTTATCATACTCCGACGATGATAACGTAAAGAAGATCACTTACACCACCGATGAAGAGGTCAAAACCATAAAGCAAGTACACACCCCAACATGCTCAAGCGAAGACGACGTCATTACCCAATTAATAAGCAAGCATAGCAGTTTCACGCGAGTGACACGAATATTAGCCTACATACTACGTATAAAGCAAAGTAATAAGCAAAGCTATTTAACAGCACAAGAATTACAAAAGGCAAAGCAAAAAATTATCAAGCACGTACAAAGCAAGGAGTTTGGAGAAGATATCGGCTATTTACAAAAGTATAACAAAGCAAGGCCAAATAGTAAATTACTACCTTTTAATCCTTTTATCGATTCTGAAGGTATGTTGAGAGTAGGTGGTAGACTGCAAAACGCTTCGATCAGCAAGGAAATGATGTATCCCCTTATCATCCCCCACGAGTGACCTGACACACCTACTCATTGATCAAGCCCATAAAATGACATATCACGGAGGAGCCCGTAACAGTATTGGGTCCTAGGTGGGAACAGAGCAATCAAAAAATGCCTGCGCAACTGCGTAACCTGTAAAAAACACAACCCTACAAAACATTATCAGCTTATGGGCGATCTTCCTGAAGCAAGAATAATTCCGTCAAGACAATTTCTTCGAACAGGGGTGGATTTTTCAGGTTTTGTGGACATAAAATCAAGTAAAGGCAGAGGAATCAAGACCTTTAAAGGATACATAGCAGTGTTTGTTTGTATAGTCACAAAAGCCATACATCTTGAGTTAGTATCCGATTTAACTTCATCAGCATTCTTAGCAGCATTAAGAAGAATGGCGGCGAGGCGTGGCACACCACATCACATTTACAGCGATAATGGTACGAATTTCGTTGGTGCCAACAGAATCATCCATCAAGAAATAATTGATCTAAAATCCATTATCACAAATAAGTTCTTATCAGAAATAAGCGAAATGAATATCACATGGCATTTCAATGCTCCATCATGGCCCAGTGCGGGGGGTCTGTGGGAAGCGGCTGTGAAGAGTGTTAAATACCATCTTTGCAGGGTCGTCGGCGAACAAAAACTCACCTTCAAGGAGTTCTCAACACTGCTAACACAGATAGAAGCCTGCCTGAATTCCCGACCGCTCTGCGCTATCGCTGAAGATCCAAATGATATCAATTACCTGACTCCATCTCACTTTCTGGCCAGCGGTCCAGTTTTGAGTATCGTGGAGACAGAGAAAGACGAAAGAACACGTTGGCATATGACGCAGAAGATATTCAATGATGTTTGGAAGCGCTGGAAGTCTGAATATCTAACAGCATTATCCGCCAGGAACAAATGGCTGCAATCAACTGAAAATATCAAAATTGATGACATTGTAATTATTCATGAAGCAAACCTACCTGCTGGGAGAGGGCATTAGGGAGAGTGGTCGATGTTCACCCCGGCAAAGATAGTCCGAGTAGTTACTGTAAAAACAAAAAACGGGACTATTAAGAGACCTATCACGAAATTAACCATGTTACCAACTCAGTCTGAAACAAACTATCGGAATCCCACAAACTGTCAATCAAGTCCGAAAAACAATCAAGAATTAAGTTTGAAAGCAGATCACAAAAACGACAAACCAGAAAAAGCACGATCTAGTATCAAACTTTGTAATTTTATCATCTACACACTGCTTATTTTTACGTTATTCGTGCAAACAGCACAAGGAGCATTTAATGTAACAAATTTTAAGGATACCCAGAGTTTATACTTCGATAAAACATCAAACATGAGGCTTATCCGAGATGAATGGAAAATCATTGTTTATTACGATTTAGATCCGTACTGGCAAGGTTCGAAACTACTAAAAACATATATCACTCACCTCGAAAACATGTTCAAAATTGCAAGAGCGACAACAATGTTACATAATCCTATTTAATTCCCCCGTGTCGTAATTATACAATTACGACACGGGAGCACCGAGTTACACTACTACGATCAGCTGTTGCTTGGTCAGCAGTCGGCGGCGGGAATACGAGTACGTCGCAGGCTTATCAATGGCGTGGGAAATGTCGCGCATGCACTATTCGGCGTACTTGACAATGACTTCGGTGAACAATATGCAAAGGACATTGAACTCATTAGAAACAATCAAAACCATCTCGTAAAATTATGGAAAAATCAGACATCAGTAATAGAAGCACAATATAACTTTTAAAAAAGATTAGAAACAACAATTGACCAACAACACAAACTCTTCCATCATCATATCAAGAAATTAGAGCAAGAAAATTCTGTTATTAAAGAAGAGATACAAAAATTAAGAGCTAGCAACGAGTTTACCTTATCATCTGTAATATCAAACAACATCTTAGTTAATTTGAAAAAGATACAAAATACCTTGCTCGATGTTGTTACCGACATTTATCAGGGGAAATTTATATACATATACTATCACCTGAACAGTTACAAGATGAGCTTAGAATCATTTCTGGACATTTAACAAAAGATCTATCATTGCCTATAGATGATATACACAACGGCGTATCAAAATTGTATCATTTACTGAGAGTAAAGGTCAAGGTCCCATATCAAAACCTTTTACTCGAAATTAAAATACCACTTTTAACCAGAGAAAGCTATGACATCTACAGAGTTTTATCTATTCCTCAATCATACGACAATAAGATGATAAATATAATTCCCATCTCTGATTACTTTGCTGTAAACATCCAAAGAGACTCATACATACCTATGACTGAAGCCGAAGTACGATCATGTCTACATTCAGACCTCACCACGAAACTTTGTGAGTTACGGGGTCCTGTTTACCATATACAAAAAGATCAAAATTTGTGTATCAAGAATCATTCAACAGACCAATGTCTCACTAATATTAAGAGTAGTAAAAATTCATGGAATGCGCTCAACACTATAAACACATACTTATTTTTCTGCTGCGAACCATGCATTCTTCGATTCATATGCGACAATCAAGTTACATCGGAGCGCGTCAGCAAGGCCGGCGTTTTATCAGTCGGGAATAATTGCGTGCTCAAGGGAGACGCATTCATAATCTATCCACACAACTATCACATCAACACAATGCACGTACACCCCTATTTATTAGCCATAGATATTCCACCTATCAACAACATAATCAACTTGACCATACCTATCAGTAAAGGTGAGATAAGCCAACCAGAGGAGAGAGAACAACAAGCGTCCTTGAAGGAGATCGGGGGTCAAACCGATCAAATGAAAAAAGAAAACATAGATGTTGAAGTGAATCAGCTGTCAACCCACGACTTACACAACTATGTCGTTATCGACGTGTTAGTGGGAGCACTCGGGGCAGTGGGCGTAGTGGTACTTTGGAAGCGAGTGAGACAAGCGCGCCGGCGGAGCCTAGGAGCCGGCACCACGGTTATCTCTTCAAGACACTCCTCGTGCGTGTACAAGTGATAGTGTCAGTGCCAATCAAAACATATCAGTGCAAAGTGCGCGAGTACAAAACAAAAGCACCTCACCCGTATTTGCGAGAGTGTGCTTGAAGGACATACAAGTAAAATAGATCTGGACATGGACCTTTAACTACTTATTTTTATTTTATTTATTAGTGACATACTATGATAGTTTCTTAACTTAGTCATTATCTTATATCATTATCATTTTATCTCATATCATTTTTGTTGTTTCCTATCTATCTTATCACTCTCATCTCTCGCCCGGGAGCATGTACAGTGCAACCGTACATTTTAGTGTGTAAGCGATTTATTTAGGTCAACATAATTTGCGTCATTCACTTTAGTTTTTGAGCAATGGACAGTTGACGTTGTCGCTCAGAAAACGATAGACGCGTTCTATATCATTATCAATATCATTATATAACATCATTATTTATTTTAAATAAAATCATTTTTCCTATCAACTATCATTTACAGGTGTTCCGTACAGATCAGGAGCCCGCCATGCAGCGATGGAACTCAGAAGACTGTTTTGAACGATGATGATTCCCCTGCACGAGAGCTTAGCCGCCAACTTGTTGCCTGCGTGGTCGAGATGCGAGAACTCCGTAAAAAAATGGCAGAACTCCATGCATCCGTTGCATGTTTCACGGAGCGAATGAATGGCTTTGAACGAAGGCTGGAGGTAATTGAGCAAATGCATACTCCTACCAAAGTGGGGGTCAATGAGTTAGAGAAAACAGTAAATTTATTAAAGCAGGAGCTCAATGACCGGGATCAAGAGGCACTGCTTTCGGATCTTGAGATCGGACATCTACCTGAGGAGAAGGGGGAGAATATCATCCACACCATATCTGTTCTAGCAGTAAGGCTAGGGGTACCACTGGAAGAACGGGACGTCGTCTTTGCGGAGCGTGTTGGAGCGGCGCCACTGTCTTTGAGCGCTAGTACGGAAGGAGGCGTAGCGATACGAGCGCGCCGCGTGGTGGTACGGTTGGCGCGACGTAGCCTGCGCGACGAGTTGCTGCGCGCTGCGTGCGTGCGTCGCTCAATCACTACCGCGGACATCGGGCTGGCCTTCTCGCCCCAACGCCTCTACGTAAATGAGCGCCTGACGAGGAATAATCGGCAGCTATTCCATAGGGTCCGTGAAACCTGTCGAAAGCTTTCGTGGCGCTACTCCTGGAGAAGAAGTGGTCGTGTCTACGCTCGCCAAGCAGAGGGCCAACCGGTTTACTGCATCCGCACAGACGATGACTTTAATCGTGTTTTTCAGTCAAATATTGTTTGCGTTAGCAGCTCTGCATAAAGTAAACAATATAAGTCTAAATATATTGATTATAAGAAAATTATTACTACTAAGATTCGTTATAACCATATTTTTAATTATTCATAATGTTATGTATACAAACATTTACAGCTGTTATGGCTATGATGGTACGATGGTAAGGGCCGAGTTTTTAATTACTACTTTCATGTTTACTTATTATTATTTACAATTAAAACCATTAATTCCTGTTAAAACAGTTATATATTTCAGTTATTTTAAGGGAAAATGTTTAAGTTATAATAATAATAATTCTATTGTATTGATGATTAATAACATTATATATATTTTTAAAACATTCAGCTTCATAAAAAGTATATTAGCGTATCATAATCTTAAGAGCACTCTTCGTAGGTATCTTTTCTCACTTCGTTGCTGCACAAGTATAGTATTTTTGACTATTATCTCATTCATTCAATTCTAAACATAATCTTTTTAGTTAGGCTTACTTAATGTGGGATCGCTTGGTACAAGACATGACGAATTTCTCGTAGCTATGGATCGTTATTCTGTCGACATAATGGCGATTAATGAAACCTGGTTGCGAGAGGGCGAAGAGGGGCGCTCGCCTGCGTTGCCCGGTTATGGATTACGTCACGTTCCTCGCTCTTCCGACGTGCGCTCGCGCGGAGGTGGAGTGGGCTTCTACCAGGGGTAGGACAGTTGCCTTGGACCACAAGAATTTAATTGAAGGTAGCGCCATCCATACTTTGTTTCCGAAAACATTATGTTTATTATTGGCCTAAGGGCTTCACAGATGTCGCTACTTTTTAAAAAGGAACTAAAATTTACTTAAAAATAAAATTAAATGCAAGATAAATTTATAATAATTTGGTCTACATAAGAAATACCTAAGTACTTTATTACAAAAATTAGTTAAAATTTACTTCACTATCCAAGTTTTACTTACATACCTATACTTACCTTTTGTAATTCAAATATTTTATGTTATAATAACACAAAATACTGAAATTAAAACGTATACTAACAAGATTTTGAACTAAGTAGAATAGATAACATTTCTGTTAGGAATCGTATTTCAGGTTTATTTGTTGTTTACACTATCTACATATTTCTTTCGAACAAAGCGTTGCGATTCCCGACGAATGATCTTGTAATTAGCATGCGTTAGGCATCGCAGAACTCACAAAGGGCGAAAGTATGGTCAGTCGATCATAGACAGAATAGGTACTTCACCTAAGTAACATAATTAACATTTCGCAATGTATTTTTTTTACTTTCTATTGAAATCCCTTAATAACCACGGAAAGTCCGTCGTGACTTAGGAAGCGGAAAAGATGCAAAGTAATATGGACACTAACGCGTAGCGATAAAGTTTTATTTTAATAATGATTATTAAATTAATAATGATTAATGATAAATGATAAATATGATTAATAATAATTATGTAGGCTATTAAACGTCGGCAAGCAGTCGACATCAAAGGAGTGCACCTTCTGCACGTAGTACTATTATTTATTCTGTGGCTACAGGCACAGCAAAAATCGTTATTTTATGTTTAGACAGTTGAAAACTAATTTTCCGAAATTCCCACCAGTTCGTATAACAAGCCTATCAACTTATTTTATAAGTTGTGATACAATTCACTTATAACAGTTTTGATACAGTAGACAATTTTGATAACTCAAAGATATTTTTGCTTTATTGTTATAATTCAATACACATTACAATACAGTGTGTTGGCAAAGTAGTCACGTAGCAAAATATCTTATTTCATTACTGTCAACATTTAAATATATTAAATACATGTAAATATAAGCTATATTTAAAGCAGTTTAACAATACCACATACTAATACTTGGAAATTTTCATATTTTTAAGGTATAATTAACAATACCAAACCTTTGTCATAAACGGTGTATCTTTAGCCGTAGTACTATTATTTATTCTGTGCTTTAGCGTAGGCACCTTTACTGTTACCGGTACGGTTATAGCCAGACGACACAGCCTGTGATGTCTATGAGCTAGAGTAACCACTTATAATCAAGTGGACTATATGTTTGTTGAGAATTTGTGATGAAGATTAAAATTTTTGTTGAATGAAAATTCAAAATCACAAAATTGTTATGTTTTAAATAAACGATATACAAGGTATAATATATAATATAATAGGTTAGGTGAAAAATAAGCAAAATTTTAGAAAATTTGCAGCACAATTTTAAATATTTATGTTCAAAAAAGGCTTTTTTATAGCATTGGGTGGCAAACGAGCACACAGTCCACCTGATGTTAAGTGGAAACTGTGGCTCATAGACATGCATATTTATCCTCGACTAAGGATCAAAATGACCATGTAGAATGAATGAATGAATAAATCGTAATGTAAAAGTAATGAATGAGGAAGAAGTAGTCTCTGCCTACTCCTCTGGGTGACAGGCGTGAGTGTTTATGTATGTTTTATGACCTGATGGTAAGTAGTTTATGTCGCCCTAGACACCTACATCTATCCTCGATAACGAATGGGTCAACTCGACCGGAGAAGGACCACGCTCTCACAGAATACCAGCGTTAAATAGTAGGTCAATGGTGCTGTGTTTCGTATGGTGAGTGTAGATAACCGGAGCCTCTTTTTACTGGAAACGAGGCATTCCATCTTGGTCCTCACGGGTGACAACGCATCTGCATTTTGATTCGTTATCGAGGATAGATGTAGATGTCTAGGGCGACAGCAACTACTTACCATCAGGTGGACTGTGTGTTTGTTTGTCACCCTATCCTATAAAAAAAAGTTTCTCGGATTGAAACGTTTATAAGATAAGACTTTAATTATAAAACAAGTGTATTAGGTAACTATTAATAAATATACGAAACAAAAATCATCTTGTAACTCACCTGGATCGTTGAATGTAACTAAAATAAAGTTGGCGACCTGCGATGACTTGGAATTAAGAACTGTGTTGAAAATTGCGCTTACTCCACTTTTGACCATCTCAATATCATCGGTCATCGATCCAGTATCATCAATGACAAAAGTAAGGCTGATTTTTTGGTCTTCTAATTGCGCAAAAACAAAATGAATATTGGAACCAAAGAGAATGAAAAAACTGTAGTAACATATTGCTAGTAACATAGTTCACGGCAGTTTGTTTGCAGCGTCGCGTAATCACTAAAGCTATTGACGTTTCATTATTTTAATAAGATAACCTATATACGTTTAAACGACGTGTGACATTTGGCAAAATTATTTTTAACAGCGCGCATCCCTGACACTGCACTGGTGATTTTAGCTAACTCAGTGAACCCACAGAGGCTACCGGAGATACGAGCATCATAAAGATAATTATAGGCAAACCGTTCGTCTGTTTGACGAATATTTTTTTTATTTAAAAAACTTACCTTAAGCTAAAGGGTACATAGGGCGGACTTAATGCCATGTGGCATTCTCTGCCAGTCAACGCTGGTTGCCAAGGACAATTGTTGGCAGGTGCGACCATTATACATAAATAAGTGCATATACATTAAAAATATACATATATGCAAAGTACATACATACATAATACATTTAAATAGAATATTGTGTTAGTTTTAAATATTTCACCTTACATTTAAGCGCCGATACTATAAGTATTCCTTCATATTTTTTAAGTTATATATATATATATATATATATATATATATATATATATATATATATATATATATATATATTATTTAAACATTGTTTTGACATAATGACGTCACAAAAGTGTATAGAGATGAGCAAATATCCCGATTACGGCTACAATTGAGCGACAAAGACTTATTGGAATCGTCCGGTGAAATTGAGTACAATCCTTATTAAAGAAGATAAATATTAGCTTTCCTTTGATGCTTTTATATTTCGGGTAAAAGTTATCATCTTCCGTACTTTTGGAGACGTCATGCACCCTACCAAATCCTATGGTTACTCCACTGCTGGCCGTACTAAGAGGGAAAAAATGAGACGAAACGTTGAAGAAATAAATATGGTCATTATTTTATTAAAAAGAGTTGAGGAATCCAACGACGATAAGTCTCCACGGTAGAACGGTAGTGGAAACGGGTGTTAGGTACTATACAAAGTATTATGCAAGCTGTAAAACATCTTTATTAAAATACTACCTCAAATTACGAATTAATTTCTGTATTCTGTTAAATAATTTTCTTTTTTCTTTTTACGTGGTAGAGCCATGCTGCAGCTGTATAGTTGTAGTACGAATAGGTCGGCTCGACCATGGAAGGACCACGCTCTCACAGAATACGGCCATTAAATGGTGGCTTAATGCTGCTGTGCTTCGTATGATGAGTGCAGAGAACAGGAGACTCTTTTTACTGGAAACGAGGCATACCACCTTGGTCCTCAGGGGTGACAACGCATCTGCATTTTGATTCTTAATTGCGAATAGTTGTAGATGTCTATGGGCCACATCATCCACTTGCCGTCGGGTGAACTGTGTTTGTTACCCTTATTCTGTAAAAAACAATAAAAAGAACATCAATATCACTATACTACATCCTATCACAAGTCTACTACTGGTATTTCTTAAGGGAGGCTGACGACGAATTGTTTAATTTATTGCTAATTAACATTTAACGCAAAATATCATTGAAAACTCTCTATTTCAAAATTACGTATAACCATTTTATACGCGCTTGTATACCACACGTACTTATCCACCACAGTAATCAAAATGCAGATGCGTTGTCACCCCTGTGGATAGTGATTAGAACTTTTGTATTTAAATAATTTTTTGTTCAAATATAAAGTTAAACGTCCCACTGCTGCGCAGCAGCCTCCATTTCTAAGAGGGCTTTAGGGCAAGGAAATGTCTGCCCTGCTGCCACAATGCGTGGTGATGAACTTCACATATATTCGAGATATTTTTTTTTATTTATCAGACATGCAGATTTATTATAGAACAAGTTTATCAAACGATTACACAGTCCACCTGATTGTAAATGGATACTGTGGCCCATAGATATCTATCCCACATTTATCCTCGATTAAGAATCAAAATGCAGATGCGTTGTCACCCCTGGGGATTAAGATAAAATTCCTCGTTTCTAGTAAAACAGTATTGTCTGTTCTCGACACTTATCATACTAAACACAGCAGTATTAAGCTACAATTTTACGCTGGCATTCTGTGAGAGCGCGATCCTACCAAGGTTGAGCCGAGTTTTAGTGTTACAAACATAATATAGTTGCAGCGTGGCTCCATCACATACGCAGCTAGCGTCCTTGGCACTATGCTGGGGGGAAAAGAACTGTACAATATTTTATGTTTTGGTATTAGTTTCTTTCTATATGGTCTAGTGGTCGTGAACGCGACTATTGATCATGAGGCCCCGAGTCAGAAAAATCAGTTATTGACTTTTTCTGTCAAGAAATTCTCAGTAGCAGTAATATTTGAGTGTGAAGCTAACTTTGTTGGGAACAAGATGGTAACGCTGGAGGAGATCTTTTCTTATTTACTTGGATGCCGCTAGAATTTCGGTGGCTAAGATCTTCAAGAAATATTCTACAACATTCCTGACTATGAATCAGTTGATAGCTAAAATGTATTTAAAACTGTGATCAGGAAACGCGACATCTATTTGCACCCGAGCAAAGTAATTAGGTAAGTATTTATAATAATAATATTCCACAACTATCACACAACGCCATCTAGTCCCAAGCTAAGCAGAGCTTGTGTTATGGGTACTAGACTACTGATAAACATACTTATATATTTCTAAATACATAAATATTATAGATAAATTACGCCCAGACACAAAACAAATGATCGTGCTCATCACACAAACATTTGTCCTGGGTGGGAATCGAACCCACGACCTCCGGCTTAGCAGTCAGGGTCACTAACCACTAGACCAACAGGCCTGTCAATTTAGGTTATTAAAATTGGAACCTACTGAAAAATTCGATAAATTCCTGGTGAGACTAAGGTAGCAAGCCAATAAATGCCAGTTTTACAACAAGGATGATAATATTATCGACTAACTAAACTACTTAAACTATTTAGAGTGTACCTCTGACGAATTGAGAAAAAAGAATTTACAGATAGGTGATCAATAACAACTAGGGACAAAATTATCAGCCAGGCAAATGTATTAGAAGAAGTTACAAGCAAATGGAGGATTTCGAGAGCAAAGAAGCCAACAGTCATGGAATTAAAACAAAATGGCGGACTTTGCACCTGGCAGTCTTTTCACTACTTGTACTTGGTATAAATTCAGTTTAATACGTTAGCCGGCACTATGGAACATGAGCTGCTGTGGAAAAGGAACAACAAAATAAAAACAGCTCAAAATTAAGGAACAGGCACTTACCCGACGAAGCTGCGAGCGGCCTCTCTCTACGGCCTTGCGGGAGCGACGAAATCTTTGTTGCAACTGGTGCACGACAAAAATTGCACTGTACTCTGCCCGACAAATTGAATTGGTTGAATTGCGGCCACGATGAAAGTTTGTATTGCACGCGGGCGAGCGGCGGCAGCTCACGTCCTTTTTACCTTTCCGGTCGTATCCAATTCCATCAAAGCTAAACGCGCCTCTCGTTGGAGGAACAAAATAAGTCAACCAATGTCTAGCTCTCTCCCCTGCTCCCCTTAAGACAGGCCCGTGTGGGAAAGAATGGATGTGAAAAGAAGTTGTACCGGCTAATTTAACTAACAAAAATACAACGACAAATACTATGCAAGGGTGGTCGTCGCCACAACCAGGGATATTTCACTTGTTGGATGGTAAAAATTGACTAATCTTCTTCGGCGGCTTTTAGTAGGTTTTAATAGAAGTTCTCTTTAAGATGTATCTTGTCTCCTCTCACACAAGGTAGTACAGCAGGCACGTTCAATCGTGGCTGACTTCACTCGGTCACTGTGACGTAGGTGCGGGACCCGAAGCTTGTTGTCTTACAATACTTACTCGACGTGCTGAAGCTCGGTGACCAGATGTTTTCTGTCACAGATCCAGTCCAAAACAACCAGATCTATCAGAGCCCGCGCAAAAGAACATCTAGATGACGTGAAGCACCGACGTTTTGGGAAGTTTGCAGTCTGTGAACATGTTCAAGATCGACCCCACCATTACATTAGATTTGACAGAACACAAATCCTCTTGAAAGAACACCGATTACTATTTAGGATGATTCGCGAGGTTATTGGAATTTGAAAAAATCCTAATTTCAATAGAGAAGATTAATCGGTACTACCTTCTGCTTGGGATCCTATTATTAATAAAATTAAATCCAAACACAAGCATACCACTGCAAGACTTCAAGACAATGTAAGTTCATTCTGCGTAGATTGGAACAAAAATAAATATCAAAACTTGAAGGTAGCCGCGTTTACTATGACATCGGGACGTCAAACATCTAGACTCCCACTCCATGGGTGCTGTAAAGCAACCGAAACGTCGGGAACTAAAAAGTTAAATTAAACTCGATACAATCCGTAAAAAATAGTTTCCTAATGGCCCCGAGTTCCCGGCGCTCCTTTAATGGGGCAGGGGTGCGAAGAATCTCCGGGAGGAAAACCGGTGACGAGGTTCGCCACCCGTCACGTTCCCGAAGGGGCGAAAAGAGGATTGCGGAGGCCCGTCTAGCTACGCTGAATGTTTGTGGAGCAATGAATGATAAGATGGATGAAGTATGCGATATGATGTATGATAGAGGAATAGATGTATGTAATATGTAGTATATGTGTAAATGAGACGAAGCGAAAGGGAAAGAACGTCACTACACATGGCATATATACCGCGTACTAGTCCGGTGCTGTCTTTTCAGAAAGAATGGGTCAACGTGTGGAAGAGTATGAATGTGTAAGCCCGAGACTGCTATGGATACGAATAAAAGTGGGCCTAAAGAAGTTGTTTTTTCTAGGGTTCTACGCCCCAGACATGTCAAAGCCCACTTATAATCGAGAGCAGTTTTGGGAGATGGTAAGTATAGTGTTAATGAAATGTAAGGAAAATGAAAATATTGTTATGTTAGGAGATTTTAATGGAAGGGTTGGGGTGAGGAGGCTTGGCTATGAAAGAATACTGGGAACGTTTGGTGATAAAAGTATTAATGAGAATGGTGAAAGCCTCCTCACCGTATGTGTGGAAAGGAATCTTCTTGTGACAAACACTTTCTTTTGTCATAAGAAGATTCACATGTATACTTGGAAAAGAGGTGATGATAGAAGCATGATAGATTTCATAACTGTGGATGAAAGAATGAGGAGCGCAGTGGTGGATATAAGGGTTTACCGGGGGTCCAACGTAGGGATGGACCATTAACTGGTCTTATGCCGAATTAGGGGTTTATTCAGACGTTGGCGGCATCGGACATCTGTGTCTACCACTGCGTTACAGCGTGTAAGAATTGAGAGGTTACAAGATGAAGATGTGAAAGACAAGTTCAAATGTAGACTGAGAGAAAATATAAGTGATTTGAATGAGTTAGACTTGGAGAATGTGTGGTATAATGTTAAGAAAGGTTTAGTGGATGCAGCTACCGAAGTATGTGGTGTTAGTAAGTGAACGAATGAAAGGAAAGACAATACGTTATGATGGGATGATGAGGTACGTATAGAAGTTGAAGCAAAGAAGAGAGCATGGCTAGATTTACTAGCGATCAAAGCTGGTAATTCTGGCGGTAATAATGATGAGATTGAAAGAAAAAAAGCAGAGTTTAAACGTCTAAATAAGAGATTAAAAGAATTAGTTGAAAGGAAAAAGCAAGAAAGAACGGATAAGAATGATAGAAAAATATCGGATAACTTCCAGGCAAATATTAAAATGTTCTGGAAACTCGTAAGAAATACCAGGGGACATTCAAAACAGCCTAGATTCAATGCGATACGAGACGAGAATGGCTGTATTCTGAATGATGAAGTGTTGAGTCTAAAGAGATGGAAGGAATATTTTGAAAGCGTATTTATGACTGAGGAGACGTGTGAACTAAATGAAATAGAAAGTCCAAAATAAGATGAAAGAGATAGGGAGATAAGTATAGATAAAATAATGAAAGCAATGAAAAGCATGAAAGTAGGTAAGGCAGCCAGATATGATAGAGTTTCACTCGAAATTCTAAGTTCTGGACAGGACGTGGTAGCAGGCCTGCTGTACACCTTGTTTAATTTATGTTGGGAACTAAAGCGGGTACCGCTAGACTGGTGCAATGCCATGATAGTCCCAATATATAAGGGAAAAGGGTCACAGCAGGACTGTAAAAACTACCGTGGTATCAGCCTTCTTAGCATTGTGGGAAAACTGTATGCTAAGGTACTAATTGAAGGAGTTATGAAAGAAACTGATGAAAAAATTTGGGATGTGCAAGAGGGATTTAGAAAGGGAATGGGGTGTACAGATCAAGTCTTTTCCATGCGCATGATCGCGAAGAAGTTTTTGGCGAAAAATCAAAAAGTGTTTTGTGCGTTCATGGACTTGGAAAAGGTTTATGACAGAGTGGACAGGGATGTGTTATGGCAAATGCTGAACGCATTTAGGTAGAGCGCTAGTTTGATACAGGCATTAAAGTCTCTGTATAGGGACTCAAGTGCTTGTGTTATATAGAATTAACGGGGTCTACTCGGACCGGTTTGGCATCCATAAAGGTGTCAGAGAGGGCTGTGTGGTTTCCCCGTGGCTGTTCAACCTATTTATGGACAGTTGTTTGGAAAATTTGAAAGTTGAAGAATGCGGGTTAAGAATGGGTGAGTCAACCATCAGAAATGCCTTTTGTACGCCGATTATCAAATCATACTTGCGTCGTCGGCGGCCGAGTTGCAAATGATGGTTACATTAATGAACAAGTCATTAAATGAAAGCGGAATGAAAGTGAACTCAAGTAAGACGAAAGTGATGGCTTTTGAAAGAGAAGAAAGCAAAACGGTATGTGAAATAAGAATAGAAGAAAAGTTAATTGAGTAAATCGATGAGTTCGTATATTTGGGATGTGTATTCAGCAGGGATGGGAGATATGATAAGGATATTGAACGACGAGTGAATGCAGAAAATAAAGTAAATGGGGCTCTACACTCTATTGTGAAAAGTCATAATGTGTCAAAAAAGGCACGTATGGCAATTCACAATGCTGTATTAGTCCCTACTTTAACATATTATGGTAGTGAAAGTTGGGTGTGATAGAAGAAGCACGAGAGTAAAATAAATGCAGTAGAAATGCGGTCGCTAAGGAGCGTGTTAGGGCTGAATCTGAGTGACAGGGTAAGAAACTGTGTGATAAAAGAAGAGTGTGGTTTGCAAGATGATGCAGTGACCAGGATTAAGAAGGGAATGCTTCGGTGGTTTGGTCATGTAGAAAGAATGAATGCGGAAAGACTGACAATGCAAATATATGTTGCAGAAATGAATGGAAGAGTCGGAAAGGGGCGTCGTAGGCGGAAGTTTGTCGACCAAATTGGTGATATACTAAAAATGGGCCAAATTAAGAGTACCCTTAACCGACGAGCATGTATGCGTAGGAATGTGGAAGAGGCGAGAGAGGTATGTCATGATCGTGCTAAGTGGAAGTCTGCAGTCTATACCTACCCCTCTGGGTTACAGGAGTGTGTGTTTATGTATGTTTACGTATTTGTATGTTTATAAGAGCAGCAAAAGTCCGAGATAAAACTATATTATAAGGTACCATCATCGGTTGTCTAGGGCTACACCATAGATGACCACCGTGAAACCACCTTCTATGGAACCTCTTCGCCTGTATTTAGGGTAACCGTCTTCACCTGTGCAAGTCTCAATTTTCATTTTCTATACATGGAGATTTGATATTCAAATTTCCGCAAGGAGCATGGATCTTATTGGCTTTGATAATTTCATAAATTTCGGGACCTTCTCCAGGATCCGGTATTTTGGGCACAAATTAGGTTATCTATATTGGCAGGAGAAACGCACTTCTCTAGCCACAGCAAAATATGGATATGAGATAGAACTCGCTTCTGCCAGTCGACAGAATGCATATAGCAACGATCGTTTCTAAACAAATTTCCCTTTTTATTAGTGCTAATAAAACTTTAATTTTTATATGAAATACCCGTTCTATAATGTTATATCGATTCTATGGTTTCCAACCAGGCAGCAATGTATCTGCAATATCTTTGCATCACGGATTGCATGTTAGTGTAATAAAAAAATAAGGCGACCGTAATGTCTGACGTAGGTCATTGCATCCTTATTTTGCAAGTATTTTCTTGTACATATCGAGGTGATCCAGTAAAAGACGAAGGTAGTACTACCATATATACCGCGTACTAGTCCAGTGCTGTCCTTTCAGAAAGAATGGGTCAACGTGTGAAAGATTATGAATGTGTAAGCCCGAGACTGCTATGGATACGAATAAAAGTGGGCCTATAGAAGTTGTTTTTTCTAGGGTTCTACGCCCCAGACATGTCAAAGCCCACTTATATCCCAGAGCAGTTTTGGGAGATGGTAAGGATGCTGTTAATGAAATGTAAGGAAAATGAAAATATTGTTATGTTAGGAGATTTTAATGGACCCCCCCGAACGGGTTCCCGCCTTGTCGTGGCGGGGGGGCTTAGTAGCCGTGGCTTGGTCTCCCACGGTGAACAAAGAGGAACCCACGTGGCTGGCCCGAGGTGAAGGGCCGGCCTGAGGTCGCCACTCCGAGTGGGCTTGGGGAGCCCACTTCGGATGTGTGCTGATGGACTGCAGCGAGTGGGGACTCGCGCACCCTCTACCGCTGCAGCCGAGGTGGAGTCGCGGAGGAAGAGGAGTGTTGGTATGGCGATGCGCCACTCGCCCTATCCTTCGCGACTCAAACGGGGCCGCACCGTTGATGCGGTGGTGGTGGGGCTGCGGGGGGAGAGGATTGTCGGTATTGCGAGGCGCCGCTCTCCCTACCCTCCGCAGCCGAATCTTGGTTGGCGGCGGAGCCATAGACCAGATCCGCCGCTGGGGTCGGGAAGGCTAGTACTTCTAAGTGCTCGTTTTTCCTGGCCCCATGGCCTTTGTGCATTGGACGCGGGGGCTTCTGTTGCACAGACGTAATTGGAGGCCGTGGAGGAAGGCGCGCCATGTGTTCTGTTGCGCCTTACCTGGGAAGGAGAACGGGGAGGAATTTTCCTCTCCCGAGGAGGTGCTGCCATGGGGCGGCAGGCGCTAGTAGGGCCGCGGATGTGTGCGAAAGCGTTCCCGTAGCCCTGCCAATATGCGACAAAGGTGGAACACCATGGGGTTTTAGTCGGTGCGAGTCCGACATAACCCGTCCTTGCCCCCGCGAGGCAGGTATGCGTAGGCATTTCCCCATGAAAAAAAAGGAGATTTTAATGGAAGGGTTGGGGTGAGGAGGCTTGGCTATGAAAGGATACTGGGAACGTATTTTAACGTATTTTAACTTTTTTTGCAAGTATTTTGTTGTACATATCGAGGTGATCCAGTAAAAGACGAAGGTAGTACTACCATCTAATCAAGTTGAGCAATATTGGTGTCCTACCTCCCTATTGCATCTTTCAAATGTTTATAACTATGCTCTGAGCTGTGCTTGGTTGTTCCTGATGTTCCTGACCTTTCTGTTTCAATTTTTGTGTACATGTCAACAAAATATTGACTAAAAAGAGTACGATAGTACAGCTTTTCATTCATCCGTCATTACTGCAGCACGGTGTGAATCTCGATTGTTGTGCTGGTAAGTCATGACTGCAGCACGATGTATCTCTGGATATTTGCATTGATAAGCTGAAAACTGAATAATACTGGCATTTTTAAGGTGTTTTTTTTAGTTTATTAGTATATGTAGCCGGACGACGCTTCTTTTTTCCAGAAGTAGAAGAACTTTTAATTTAAGAAGTAAAATAACTTTCTATTTTATAAGTATGTAACTACACTTAGTATGGTACTTATGTAACTAATACACTTAGTATAGTATACCTATGTAACTAAATTGTGAGTCAGTGAAGATCGAGCCGGAACTGTTGTTACACGCATAATAAAAATGTAATTAAACGCTATCTCTTTCAAGGACCTATTTCATATCCAACACACTACACATACATCAGTTAAAGTGCTGATCCCGACGTGATCCAGTGCCACATGACGTGATACAGTGACGTGCAAGGAAGAGAAACCTGAAGCGGAAATATCTCAAATAACGGTTTCGTCGAGAATCCCGGAATTTTGGGAGGATCAGCCGCACACTTGGTTCATACAGGCCGAATCCATACTATACAATCAGAAGCTCTCGGATGCTGCTAAATACCATCTGGTTATGGCCAAGCTGGGGAATAATGTCGTGTAGCGTCAAATCCCCAAACTCATTGGCAAGATGGACCACGGAGACCAGCGATCATCCCAACTGCTGCGAAGAATGAAGGAATTGGCCAGGGATCGGTTCAAGGATGAGACTCAAAGCGTTTTATGGCAAAACCACCTACCGGCCGCAATTCGTGCCATACTGATGGTTACCGGTACCAAATACCTCAGGACGCTAGCTTCTGTAGCAGACCATGTCATGGAAACGATGCGACTTATCGGCGTGGCAGGGGAAGAATCGACTTCTTCAGACAACGCTTTCATTATTGCTGAAATCGCTAAGATTAATAAGCGACTGGATAAAATAACCACTGACGGATCACGGTCCCAATCACGTGGACGTGAGAGGACCCGAGCCCGATTGCAGGCTCAAGGTCACCGCAGCCATACTCGTGGGCGCGCTGCTTCTCGTGACAACTGGTTGTGTTTCTACCACTATCGCTTCAAGGCTAGGGCGCAGAAATATGTTCAGCCGTGCGTTGGAAACCGAAGGAAACGGGAAACTAGATGCCGTGCAGCGGGAGGAGGCGAATAGTTGCGTAGGTGTCTCTAATCATCGCCTCAGCATATGAGATAAGTCCAGCAACCTTACTTTTTTAATTGACAGCAGTGCCAATATCTCAGTTTTACCGCGAAACAAAGTATGTGTTAAATTGTGTGGTAATGGGTGTTCTGAATATATTTCATATGTAGCAAATGACAGAAAAATAAAGACATACGGTGTTAAAACTTTAAATTTAGATTTAGGGTTGCGCAGAGCGTATCAGTGTACATTTGTTATCGTGAACGTGCGTCAGCCAATTTTAGGTGCAGATTTCTTAGCGCATTATAAATTGTTGGTCGACGTAGCGTCTCGCAAACTAATTGACGAGGTAACGAATTTAAATGTTTTAGCTTCTATTGTTTTCTATCAAGAGCAGTCAGTCCAGACCATAGATAAGTGTCACCCTTTTTACGATTTGTTAACATAGTATCCTGATATCACCAAGCCGGTTTCATATAAAGAACCACCCAGACATTCAGTATACCACCATATAGAGATTAATGGCTCACCAGTGCACGCTAAAGTAAGACCGTTACCACCGCATCGATACTCAAAGGTTAAAGAAGAGTTTAGGCTTATGCAACAGTTAGGGATTTTCTGACCGTCGAAAAGTGCGTGGCCATGTTTCGACTATAGGGCTCTCAACGCGATAACCAAGCCCGACAGGTACCCTATACCGAGATTGCACGATTTTACATATTTATTGGAAGGTAAAAAAATATTCTCACGAATCGATATTAATCGCGCGTATCATGTTATAATGATCAACCCTAACGATGTAGAAAAGACCGCCACAATAACACCTTTCAGTCTATTCGAATTCCCACGCATGACCTTCAGTTTGCGCAACGGCGCACAAACTTTTCAACGGTTTATGAATCAAACTGTTTTTGATGGTTTGATTTTCCTTTATACTTATATCGATGACGTTATCATTGCAAGCACGGATATGACGTCACATAGAGAGCATCTGAATATCGTGTTCGAGCGATAAAAATGAATGCGATTTGACTATCAACCTGAATAAATGCTTATTTGGGCAGTCTAAAATAGATTTTTTGGATTTCGAGGTATCTGCGGAAGGTATTCGTCCTCTTAAAGATAAAGTTGATGCTATTTGTGCTTTTTTGAAACCAGTAACTATTGAAGAACTCAGGAGATTTTTGGGTATAGTCAACTTTTATCGTTTACATTTGCCCAATGTCCACAGCATACTTCAAATGGAGTTAAATAAATTTTTGAAAAACTCTAAGAAAAAAGACAAAACGTATCCGAAACTCGACACTCCGCTTGCACTTTTGACGGATGCATCGGATACAAGCGTGGGAGCGGTACTGCAACAGCAAGTAAGTAATGCATGGTCACCGGTTGGGTATTTTTCGAAAAAATTATCGCCAACTCAGTAGAAATACAGCACTTACGATAAAGAACTTGTAGCTATTTGTCTTGCAGTGAAATATTTCAGAAATATGGTTGAAAGTCAAGATTTCTTAATTTTTACGGACCATAAACCCTTAATTTTTGCGTTTTCAAAAATAAATAGTAAAAATGAGTTGCCTAGGCACGTAAGACAACTAATATTTATTAGCGAGTTCACTACGAACATTAACCCTTCAAGTCGAATTCGACCGCGGCGCTATTCCATCAAAATTCAAGCGGTCGAATCCGACCGTGTACACCCACAGAACTTTAAATCATTAAAACTTATATTTAGAAACTGATTTTAATTAAGAAGTTTGGCATTATAGAATCAATATACGAAGGAGAGACCGTAACTTGTCCGACCGTATTAGATCGTGCAACTGTCAGCAGTGCGCAAAGTAACGACGAGCTGCTAGTTAGTCTACGCAATTCTAATAAGTGGAAAACAGATATTACGTATTCCTAACAGCGACTTACCCGTTTGGTGTGAAATGTCTACCAATCGGGCGAAGCCATATTTACTGGAACAATTTAGACGGTTAGCTTTCGACTCTATTCATAGTCTCCGAATAAACAAACTATTATTTAAATATTAAATAATGGGTAACACGGTGAACAAGGATGAGGTACTTATCGCACAGTCCGAAGCAGTGATGAACAATAGTGCGATCATATATTGGTTGGGCTCTTGTGATTTTCGTGCCGTTATGATCCTGTATTTCTTCTGGCGTTACGGGACGGCCCAGGTTAAAAAGTGGGTGTGGAAGCAGATGGGGTTCGTGCAGGAACAGGCCTTGACTAAATGACTCAAGCTACCAAAGCCAGCTTCCGAAAATAGAAATTCGTTAGTATTCCATATTTATTTCCGCCCCATTTTGTTTCTCCTTATTGGCTCAAGTAGAATTCCATCCTAACCTTGGCAAGCAATAGATTTGGAAGAGCGAGTGCATTGTCCAAGGTTGTCGCGTGCCACGTCCGCCATCTTGTTGAGGCATGAGAAGCCAACCGCGTATACAGTCCACCTAGTATAACATCTCGCACAGTAGGGTCAAGGCTCGACTCGAACTCGGGAACACATAGGCCCGCCGCCCAACGAATAAGTAGAGATTACATTCGTTTGTTTACTATTTTTTTGCAGATAATTGGGTACTTTTTTCTAATAAGGGGTTGACAAAATACTATACTGTTCAATTCACCGCTCTTAGAGTCTTAAAGCTTATTTCAAATCAGCACGACCATATTTCTGCTATCGTCCTAAGCACACTTTTTCCATCATCCCATCTCAACTCTCTATCATATCTTGATGATAATGTTTCTTAAGATTAGTGTCCCAAAATATATAACTAGTTTCCAGTTGAAGGTGTTTGTAATAAAGGACTAATAAACAAAAAATAAGTTTATCATTCTAATGTGAACACACACTCATCTTTTTCCTGTGGCTTTGTTCAGCTGAAGTGAATGAATGAATGAAATATACTTCATTGTACACCAGAAAAACAAGAATGAAAAAAATTTAAATCTGGTTTTACTAGTGTAAGGTCCACGGATATAGTTCCTAAAGGAACTGTATCCGCGGATGGTTGTCACTGCCAGTGATAAAAGCGCTGGACCTATTCCTATTACAAAAGACCTATTATAAAGGACAAGAAAGGAGCGGGTAAGACAGTATGATAATTTAAAGTAAAGTAAAGTTACAGCCTATATACGTCCCACTACTGGGCACAGGCCTCCCCTCATTTCTGAGAGGGTTTTAGGGCAAGGAAGTGTCCGCCGCGCTGCCCCAATGCGTGTTGGCGAACTTCACATGTCTTCGAAATATTTTTTTCTTATTCCTCAGACATGCAGGTTTCCTCACGATGTTTTACTTCACCGCCAAGCTCGTGGTAAATCAGCACTTAAAATTGCAATTAACAATTTCATTGGTGCCGGCGGGAATCGAACCCGGGTTACTCCCGTTCTGTTATATTTACAGCGAACGTTAACCATCTGAGCTACCACGGCAGTAGGTGAGAATTGTGGCTTCTGCGTCGCTTACTCTCGTTTTGCTCAAGCTACATCCCGCTGAAGGCCCCAATTCTCTCCATTAGAGATCTAAATTTTTAAATCTAATTCTCGAACCGCTTTTTTTATATTTGCTCCATTTCTAATACCGTTTCATTCGGAATCTCAAATACAAATGGTTCGATAATATAACAACAAATTATGAAGGCTAATCTATTTCATCGTTAAAAAATGCAAGGTAGTACAAAAAACAGTTAGCGGTCTGAAACTATATTTTTCTTCTTCTCGAACACAAAGGTAGTTTAAATTAAAAGATGGAATGTTTATTTACATATATTTTATTGGAAATCAAACAATCATTTTGTTTTCAAAACACCATTTCTTAATACATAAAACATTTTTAACGCACATATTTTCTTATGAGTAAAATAGTTATACAGTAAAGTATCTTTACAATAAAGTTCACAAAGAGTACTTAAATTGGGAGCTCCTAAGCAACTTATATCTACGATGGTGTTATTTTCATCACAACTATCTTGCAACATTTAATTTTTTCATATCCTTTTAAAAAAATCTTTTTATCTTTCAAATATGTCTTTCTAATTCTGTGAAACTCTCTATAATCAACAAAGCCCTCACTTCACCGATACCCTCTGTGCTTTTCAATCCAACCAATTTGTTTCTTTCAAGAGATAGTGAAGTAAATGGGTAAGGATGTTTAATTAGGAATATATTGGTGTACTTTAAAGTAGCTATAGCAAACTCCTTTACTATAGATTCATTTTTGCTATTTTTGAAGCCTTGAAGATCGACGAATATTGTATTGCTATTCATGATATTTTATTAAAGATATTACTCAGTGTTTTGTATTCGAATATACAGTTGTTTAATATCAAGCAATAAGTGGTTGTCTGATCTGGTATTTCTTGGTCTGTTTCGATTTCAACTCTCACATCGATCAAACCTTTTAAAGTTTCGTGTTGTCTTGAACAATCAATTACAAGTAATGGAGCCACGTCTCTGAACTCCTTTAAACCCGTCAACGGCTCTGACCGGCGTCCGTGATATGACTGTTGAAATCTCGCATACTGATCGTATAATAAAGTAAAATTATCTTCTGAAAAACTGAAATTTAGCCCCTCATAAGGATGAATTTAAAAAGACTCTTACATCTCGTACGTGACAATGATCAAACTCTGCTATTGATAATTTCGCGATATGTTTGCGGTTGGTTTGTAAGGCAATGACCACAAATCGTGGTTTCTCTATTTGCAATAAAGTTTTTATAGACGAAGTATGTTTATGTGTTTTGGGTAGCAATGGATACTCATATAAGTCCCAGGAAAGGAATGCCAATGGAATAGCTCTATCTTTCTCTAAATGTTTTAAAAGACTGATTCTTTCACGATCTGATACTTTGATGTGTGGAACTCGCCAAACAATTTTATTTATTATAATATCTTCTACAACTTCACCTGTATTTAACTTGATCGCATTAAGATTTGTTTTGCTTCGTAATAATACTAACTCATGTTTACAATTAATTATAATTTTTTCCTAATCTTCTGCAAATCCTAATATCTTGTTCAATGGTATAGACGCGGAAAACGCTCCACCGCTAGTATTGCTTGTTCCGCCAGTTGAACACCCCCAAACTCGAGCACATTTAGATTCAGTTTCATTTAAGGATAGGTAAGATTTTATTGTAGTAGTGAGACCAGTATTCTTAATTTTATCTATTTCTACTCCATTAAGTTCATATCGTATGTCTTGAAAAAGAAATAGCATAGGATTATTGACAAAATGTATGTTTGATACCTTTTCTTTTGTGGTGCAGTTGTAAACGTTCACCTTTCCCTCACAGTCCACAGTTTGTAGCACCAAACGCTCGATGTCGCGCATAATTTTAGTTAATGGGTAAGTTATGCATATATTTAATTAATTCTAACGGGGGCTTTAAATTGTGTTAAAAAGTGCTTTACAAAGGTTACCCAATGCGTTTCAGGATTTCTGTAGCTATCTAAATTCAGTATTCCAAATCCTATCTTTCTCGGTTTCAATGGTAATTTATTTCTCATGAAAACGCCGCGAAAGTATGGAATGTCACTTGCATGTTCTAATATGTCGAGGTTAGTGAGCACCCGTCTGGGTAGCCGTCTAATTAGTTTTTTGAGGGGTTAAGATATAAACCTGCTCCTTGTTTATGAGGTTTAATGTATAATCCTTTTCCTAAAGCAACGGCTTCCATCATTTTGTTGTGTCTTTCAGATTCCTGAAGATTTTTTTGTGCTGCTTTTGAATCATTAACAGCTTTTGCTATACCCGCTGCTCCACCAGCTAATAATCCTAAAGCTGACAATCCTGCAAATATGGGAATAAAGGGTAAAAGTCCTCCACACTTTGGAAGAGGAATACAACGGTGTAAACTTATTCCTTTTTTATTACTAAATATTTTCTTAGCAGCTGCATAGGCATATTTTATAGCCTAGTGACTGTCTTTGGATTTTTAGTTTTTTCAACTGAGACTATTTTTTTATCCCCTTCTTAAATGCTTTTATACCGCTCCCCGCCCGAATTTTCGCTTTCGTCGCATTTTTGACTATCCATGAGGCAATTTTTTCTCCTTTCCTAGCATCTTCTGATTTCAACCTCCTCTTAGCCATTTTCGAAAGTTCTAAATCCGCTTTTTGTCGAACGCCCGAATCTCTGTTAGTGTAAGCAATATCATGGAGCATGTGCGCTTCATCCAATTTGTTTATCCCACGATCGCCTTTAGGAAACCATTTTTGAAGTTCCGTTCTGGGACTGCAAAATTGATAGCCAGGTAAATGTAACTCAAACGGTAAATTATCTATTATTTATTAATTATACCACTGCCTTCCTTCATCGATAAGTATAAAATGAGATTATTAAGTAATAATACGTTATTTATATACCTACACCACTAGGTCACTTTTATCCACCCAACTGTTTTTGTCATCACTCAAACCTAACCATTTTACTAAAAGCTTATTTTCTTTTCTTTTAATGACTTTTTCAATAAAATAAACGTCTGGAAATTTAGTTTTTTGTAGTTCGTAACCGTAAAAAGAGCCTAGAATTTTTTGATTGTGTTTGTCTTCTATTTGATAGGTTTGAGGATTGGTTTGGTTGACTTTAATGATACCAAATATTTCTGTAGACCAATTAGGGGTATAACTTTTATAAAAATCTCCTTTGTATTTGCTTAAACGAACGTATTCGCCAACGTGAAACGTTGGTCCTTGACGTATCTTAGGTTTTTGAGACTTTTTGATGTTTGACATAATTAAAATCGCATTTGAATCACTTTGATAGGCTTGAACTTTGTAATGCGATGTAAAGTATTATTATACCGCTTTACAACAAAATCTAAATTATTTTTGCACCATTGACATCGTCCGCATAGACTGAATATTTTTTATAGTTT
The DNA here is from genome assembly GCA_036936625.1 of Parnassius smintheus behrii. Classification (NCBI taxonomy): domain Eukaryota; kingdom Metazoa; phylum Arthropoda; class Insecta; order Lepidoptera; family Papilionidae; genus Parnassius; species Parnassius smintheus. Next base: position 10,478,907 of record JAUPFT010000021.1, on the reverse strand, counting down.
TTAGAAAAGACGATTTTTTAAAGTTCTTATTACTCGTTCTACAATAGAGGCCTTTTTAACGGAGTACGTAGAATAATGATTTATATTATATTTTTTCATTAAATTTTTAAAAGAATCATTATAAAACTCTGTACCAAGATCCGTTTGTAAATTTTTAGGTTTTCGTCTTGATTCAGATAATATTAACTTTGTATCGCATTTTTGACACAATTTTTATGTTTCGATTTCAATGGTCTAACCCATACGTATTTTGATAGAGCATTGATTACTACTAGAACATAATTAAAATTTATATCCTTTATTAAAAAGTGAATATTTATGAAAATCAATCAGGTCAGCTTGCCATAAATCATCTATTCCTTTAATAATCGTATGTTGACGAGAAAAATTTCGTCTTGATGCTTTGTGAAGCTCATTGACTATATCTTGTTTACTCATTTTGGGCAGGTTTTGATGCATTCATGAGGTCGATTTCCTTTTTAGTGTAATACAATGTCCTGAAATTGCTAGTAGTCAATTTTTCAAAACTGCTAAGGTACTTTTTGACATTATTGTAAATTGTTTTCATTTCATTTTTAAGTTCTTGAACACATTTATCCACATATTCTTTATTCACAGCCTGATCTTCTTTTACAGGAGTTTGCAGTCCTTTTAATATTGTTGATTTCAAATCAAAATCACCTGCGTCTGTTCTTACTAAAGCGTCGCTGAGAATATCAGAGCATTTAGATAGTCGTAAACGCTTATGAACATGATGACCAAATTCGTCTATATTCATAGCCGTCTTATCAGCTTCTGTAATGAAATGGTACTGCGTAATCCTCCTGTAGGCAGCTTAATATATTTAATGTCTTTTATGATGCCAGATTCATGCAATTCTTCGATTATTGCATGAATTTCATTATAAACCACTGAGTTACCAGCTGCCCATGATCCAAGTAGTAATTTTAATCGTTGCACTAACTCGTTTGGATCGTTCCAGAACCCAAATCAGTATCTTTTTTAACTTCTTTTAAAATATCAACTCCTTCTCTTTTTGGAAGACTTTCTTCACTACTTTTATGATTTCTCGAGTGCTTAAACAATGGTAGTCACTTGCATACATGTAAATCCTTTGTTATAGTTAATCGGTTTGGATGGATCATAACTACGTTTGTGTGCATTAGTATCCAAAAGTAACAATTTATAATTTTGTAAGTCTTCCTCTGTTACAATATCTAAATTTGGTAGCTTTTTAAACAATAATTCTTTTAAGCCTAGAGTTTTTTTCAAACTGTGATTTCCAATTTTTAAGATGTGATCATCATCATAGACACGAAATGCGCCGAGGATTAGTTTCCCATGTTCATTTCTGACACCATAAGGTACATCTTTTAGTAATTCAGATGACATAGACCACGATAATGAATCATTTGCAATACTTGGTGTTGATTGATGAGATCTAAACGAAATTTCATTCGTGTTATTATCATCCGCAAGAAGCGAGTGGGTGAGGGTTTTGTTGGATGTTGTATAAACATCATTATCCGAGTTTTCTTCATCGTTAACAGGATCTTCAAACACATCACTTGAAGAAATCGATGACTCACTTGCGCTGTACTTAGGTTGTTTAAAAAGATGAGCTTGGTCTGTATCTTCATTTAAATGCTGCTTTTGTTCAGTTTTTCTGGTAAGCATATTAAGCGGATCAACGATAGGTTTAAATATTGTTTCCAAAGTCAGATTGTTTGTATTTTTTGCATCTTTTATCATTTCTACCTTCCTTTTTACAGCTGCAGCAGATTTTACAATTTGTTTCTTAAAGTCTCGTTCCATTTTAAAGGAATTGCACTCTGTTTGACTACTCAACAGAAACGGATTTCTTTGTGACTTAGCAGCTATTTAAACGTTTAGTCTACTAGTATTAATGTATCAAACTTCATTCTGTAACAGCCTTTATTTCGTTCACAGTCTTTAAAGTTTACTCCACACAGTTGAACACATTTCACGGAAATGAGACCAGGTCATGTCAGACCCTACATGTTCGTCATAAACGTGTCTCAGATTTATGTCATCTTGTTTAAACAATATGATCACGTTAGCGTTATCTCTCACTAGTTGCTTAGGTATCTTTGTATACGTTTGATTAATATAAAAACAGTCAATGTTCTTATGTCGACCCATGGTGAAATAATCGCCTATGATGTTCTGATTTTCACAAGCTACACCGTCAAATGTTATAATTGAGTTAGGCGAAGCTTCGTGTGGACTCAAAATTTCACTATTATGATTGTACTTGTAATAAGATATACCTTCCACATCCTGCAATACTTTTTCTAAAAATAAGTATTTAGGTTGATATAATGACTTTGAATATATATAAAGATTGCGGAAACATGGTCCATTCTGATGTAACAATAAGCTGATAACTAAGTTACTTTCTCCACAATTCGATGGACCGCATACAATACTACGTATCGTATTTGACAATAAGATCCCATGACGTTTAATCTCATTTTTTGGTGCAGGACAGATACATTCTAATTTAAGTGATTCTTTTTGTTTGAGAAATTTCATAACAGGTTTGTTAATTTGTCCATATTGGCTGATAGGTTTTAATGAACTAACGTTATTTCAATCGTGTTAATAATTTTAAAACTTGAAAAAGATGCTGAAGATTAACTTAAGCATCAGCTTTAATTCAAAAGTATTCACTCACTCTTGCTTCGCGCTACGCGCCAACTGAAGAACATAATTCTCTCAAATATAGGTTCCAAATTTTTAGTCGTACCAAATTAGTACCTATATGCTTGCAAGTTTTTATAAATCAATTTATTTAACCAATGGTGGTGATCGCAAATGATCTAGCGGTTTGTACTACGAGTAAGCTAGAAAACCAGATGACTGTGATTCGATTCCCATCCAGTATAAAAATTAGGGTACATGAACACATGAAAACATTTGTATATACTGTTGGAGGCCTTTTCTTTCTTCTTTTTTTCTATGTGTAACTAGTGAGCGTTAGCGGTTCAGGAATTCTATTATTATTGAGTAACAAACAAACATAAAAAAAAAACATCTAACATACAGACTTTTATGTTTATGTTATTATTTAATAAGATAAGCATGTAGTTACTTTCATAGCATAATTTTTTTATAGGATGGGGTTACAAACGAGCACACGGCCCACCTGATGGTAAGTGGTTGCGGCGGCCCCACAGACATCTACATCTATCCTCGATTACAAATCAAAATGCAGATGCTTTGTCAGCTGTAAGGACTGAGATGAAATGCCTCGTTTCCAGTAAAAAGGTTCTCCGGTTCTCTACACTCACGATATGAAACACAACAGCGTTAAGCTACTATTTCACACTGGTATTCTGTGAGAGCGTGGTCCTTCCCCGGTCGAGCCAACCCATTCGCGCTACAACTATACTACTAATATAACTGCAGCAAGGCTCTACCACGTATAAAAATTATATATATATATATATATATATATATATATATATATATATATATATATATATATATATATATATATATATATATATATCATTTTTAAATACTAGGAACAAACATAAGCTTGTAATACCAGTTTCTAGACTTTATAGAATTAGAATTTATGGGTAGGCAATGTATACGCTTTTACAACAAACGCCTGTGTGGTATTCTAGATTATATTCTATCTAGAGATGTTACGAATAGTATAAAATTCAGTTTAAGATTTGAAAATTGTTAGTTTTATTCTTTAAAAAGCAATAATTTTGAACAAAGATATGTTTATAATGGATCTAAATTTAATAAGTACATCGACCGCTATATGCTGACCCATTCCATAATATTGTGAAATATACTCGTTTACCTGTAAAACACTGACCGGCGCCAGGTGACGTACCGCTGCTATATAAGCAAACGTTAATTCGGCATCGTTTGCAACATTTATACAAAGTGATTTTCATATACGACTATTTAAAGTTCTAATGTTAATAAGCAAAAATATTCCCTACGAATAACATTAATACAGATCAATGCTAAAGTTACCAAATGAAATATTTCTTTATTTTAAAATATGTCAAATTAAAATACTTCCAAGTGGGGATAGCTTTATAACTTAGGGTATAAAATATGATGTTGGGATGTGTTTAACCATTAGTCGCACCGTGTTTTCCACAGTCTACTAGATTTGGAAATGTTCGACATCATCATCAAGACAGCAAGTATGTACGTAACACTTAGTGTCCTCATTCATTAAATACAATAGAATAATAATTAATTTGTTATATTATGTTAGAGTAAAGTTATATTATGTTTCGCTTTTTAAGTTTTCATATGAGTGTTCCTGTATAGTGATTTATTTGTATTACGTTTTTAGGTATTCCAACCCCGTCGAGTCAGACGCTGAAGTACAGTCGACTTCGCAAAAGAAAAAAGAAGAAAGTCAAGAAACCAACTAATGTATTAAGGACTAAAACAACAGTTCCTAAGTCCAAGAAACGAGTTGAATTATTCGGAAGCGAGTCGGAATCTGAGGCTGATACATCACTCACCCCAGCTTCGACCAACAGAAAACGTAAATTAAACCTTTTTCTAGATTCTGAGGTAAGCAAATATTGTTTCATTTTAATAGTTTGAGTTACCATTCACATGATGAAAAGTTAGTTTCTATTTGATTGGATGTTGTGAATAAATTATCAGTCATAGGTTAATTTTTTTTTTATGAAAACGTATTTAATTATATTCTTAGACGATCGATGTGATTGATACAATTGTTAGTGAATTGTACTACTAAGTCATGTTATGAGCATCGTATAAAAATATATTTATGTGGGGTAAGAGGGAATATAAGTATTGTTCATTGCTTCAGTTCAGTATGCTTTTGTTTAAATAGTATTTTTATTGTTTCCAGGAAGAATATTCTGGACCTATCCGAGCGGGGATTTTAAAAAGCTACTTATCATACCGAACAGATACGGGATATATGCACCGGAGTGAACCTTCGAAGCGAGGAGAATATTACATCGAAGTGCGTATCTCTAACTTCCGCGAGCCGGAGGCTATTCCATCCGCTGACCGATGGCAGCACTCTCTGATCAGCTTTAAATCAGCTGTCGATGAAAAATCCCCAACGTGGAAGGCTGTTACCCAGTTGGTATCATGCATCAAAGAAGATTATCACAACGCTCGTCCAGTTTTGTATCCAACCAAGGGTTAGTTTAATAGTTTAATCAGTGTAACTTACCTACGTGTTGTTGTTTTCAGATAAAATCTTAATAAAAACAAAAAATTTTAATTCAAATTCAGATAAAATCGAAAAATCGAAATAAAAAACTATAAAACTAAAGGTCTAAATCTATTTTATTATAATAAGCTGATCTGTATTTTAGTATAGTAATATAATAAGTGTTTTATCATTTATTTTTGGAAATATTGATTGGTGCCCGGATTAATACTTTTAAAAACATAAACATAAAATCAAAATAAAGCTATATAACTAAAATTCAAAGTCTAGCAACCAAAAAACTATATTTTATTATAATTAACTCTGTATTCATAATAATTTAAACAAAATGTTTTTCTTCAAGCCCTGCGGCGTGCATGTTAAACGTTATTTCGCTCACCAAAAGTCCTATATTCACAAGTCCAACTGCTTACTGCAAACCGAGTTTGATAATGTAAATATAAATGCATGTGCTTTCAAGAACAGAATTGTCACTTACAGAATTAGTTCTGAAAAAATAACTATTTCACCTGAAATTTTCTTATCTGATATTTCACACACATCTCTTGAACTAATTAAACAAATGTTGAAGAAACATATAGCATTAAAAATTAATTTTGAACTTTTTGTTACATATACTTTAACCAAGAATAATGAATCATCTATTAAATCTTTTAATACTAAATATGAAATTATATAATATATATATATCATCATCATCATCATCATCATTACAGCCTTTCACAAGTCCACTGCTGAACATAGGCCTCCCCCAAGTAATGCCACAAAGCACGGTCCTGAGCCACCTGCATCCATCGACTTCCTGCATGTCTTACCAGGTCGTCACTCCATCTAGTGGGGGGTCGCCCTACACTACGCCTACCGGTACGAGGCTGCCACTCGAGAACCTTTCTTCCCCATCGGTTATCGGTTCTTCGAGCTATATGGCCGGCCCATTGCCACTTCAGCTTACTAATCCGTTGGGCTATGTCGGTCACTCTAGTTTTACTGCGGATGTCCTCATTTCTGAGTCTATCACGCAGAGAAACTCCGAGCATAGCCCTCTCCATAGCTCGCTGAGCGACCTTAAGCGTCCTCATACGGCCAGCAGTGAAGGACCACGTCTCAGATCCGTAAGTCATCACTGGCAACACGCATTGGTTGTACAATCTATATATATATACACATATATACTAATTCGCAAAGCTCAAATTCTGAACAAGTGTTCTTAAGCTTTGCGAATCAGGTAGGACTATTGAGGCAATAAGACACTTAGAATTAAATATTGTAAAATATAATCCGTTATGATTTGGTTCGTATATACCATTACCTGAAAAATTTTTCAATCACCTTACATCTCAATCTGTTTCAGATGACGATTACAGTCATGCATTGAAGGTATGGAATGATTTTAAAATCCGTAACAGTTAGAACTAACAAAAGTTATCTTTGATCGTTCAATTTACATTGGATTCAATGCTAGATTTAGCTAAGAGTCATTTTTATAATTTTCATTACTCTATAATGAAACGCATGTATAAAAATTCGCTGCAACTCTGTTATACTGATACTGATAGTCTGCTGTATTTAATAAATACAAATGATTTTTATGAAGACATGAAAAAAAAATATAAAATATTTTGATACATGTAACTTCAAAAACGATCAGTATGATATGCCGAAAGTAAATTGTAAACTTCCAGGGTTTTTCAAAGACGAAATGGCTGGTAATATAATAACTGAATTGGTTGAATTAAGGGCGAAATTATATTGCATTGATTCTAAAACAACCTATGTAAGGAAAGCTAAGGTTATTAAAAAATCTGTTACTAAAAAATCTTAATATTGAAAAATATAAACGAGCGTTATGGTCTAATAAAAACATTAGAAAGAGCATATGTATGATTAAATCAAAGAATCATCAAATATTTACTCAAAAAGTTGATAAACTTGTACCTAATAGAGATGATGACAAGAGACAAATTATGGCAGATGGCTACAATACGTTACCGTGGGGACACTATAAAACTATATTTTAATAAATTTGATTGTAAAACTATGTAATGCTACCTACTACTATGTACTATATAAGTTCATCATCATCATCATCATTACAGCCTTTCACAAGTCCACTGCTGAACATAGGCCTCCCCCAAGTAATGCCACAAAGCACGGTCCTGAGCCACCTGCATCCATCGACTTCCTGCATGTCTTACCAGGTCGTCACTCCATCTAGTGGGGGGTCGCCCTACACTACGCCTACCGGTACGAGGCTGCCACTCGAGAACCTTTCTTCCCCATCGGTTATCGGTTCTTCGAGCTATATGGCCGGCCCATTGCCACTTCAGCTTACTAATCCGTTGGGCTATGTCGGTCACTCTGGTTTTACTGCGGATATCCTCATTTCTGAGTCTATCACGCAGAGAAACTCCGAGCATAGCCCTCTCCATAGCTCGCTGAGCGACCTTAAGCGTCCTCATACGGCCAGCAGTGAAGGACCACGTCTCAGATCCATAAGTCATCACTGGCAACACGCACTGGTTGTACAATCTAGTTTTTAGAGATTGAGGTATACCTGACGAAAAGATATGTCGTAATTTCCCGAACGCTGCCCAGCCGAGTTGAATCCGTCGATTGACCTCTCGGTCGAAGTTGGACTTACCTAGTCGGACTATTTGTCCCAGGTAAACGTACTCGTCAACAACTTCGAGCATAGTGCTCCCAACAACTACCGGCATAGGTGTGACATGGACATTGAACATGATCTTTGTTTTGTCCATGTTCATCTTAAGACCTATCCGTTGGGAGGCACTATTGAGGTCATTGAGCATAGTGCTTAAGTCCTCCAGCGATTCTGCCATAAGGACTATATCGTCGGCAAATCGAAGGTGAGTGATGTACTCGCCATTGATGTCAATACCGTATCCTTTCCAGTCCAGTAGCTTGAAAACGTCTTCCAATGCAGCGGTGAAGAGTTTCGGGGATATAACGTCACCCTGTCTTACACCTCTCTGCAGTTGGATAGGTTTCGAGCTCTGGTTCTGTACTCGGATAGCCATCGTAGCCCTACTGTACAAACACTTCAGCACTTCGATATACCGACAGTCAACTTGGCACTGCTGAAGGGACTGTAGCACCGCCCAAATTTCGACGGAATCAAAGGCTTTCTCATAGTCCACATACGCCAGGCAAAGTGGCAGATTGTACTCTTCAGTCTTCTGTACAATCTGCCGCAGGGTATGTATGTGGTCTATGGTACTGAAGCCTTTTCGGAAACCGGCTTGTTCGGGAGGCTGGAAGTCGTCAAGTATGCGTGCGAGACGATTCGTAATGACTCTCGAAAACAGCACGTAGACGCCGCTCAGAAGGGAAATCGGTCTGTAGTTCTTTAAGAGAGCGTTGTCGCCTTTCTTAAAGAACAAGACCACCGCACTTCTGCTCCACGCCTCTGGAGTAGTGCCACCATGGAGGACGGAATTGAAGAGCTTCTGAAGGACTACAAGTACCGGTGTTCCACCCACTTTCAGAAGCTCCGCTGTAATTCCATCCTCGCCTGGGGCCCTGCCGTTTTTAAGGTGCTGGAGAGCCATTCTAATCTCGCTTAGGCTGACGTCCGGGATATCATCGGAATAGTGTCGGATAAGACTTGCTCTTGGATCGTTACTCACACTTGCGTGTGGCTCCAACGATGATGTGTACAGCTGCCCATAGAACCTCTCAATCTCACTCAAAATCTCAGGTGTCCCGGAAACGATGTTGCCACACTCAGTCTTCAGCTTTGACAGTTGGCTCTTTCTGGCAGACAGATCTCTGGCAAAGATTTTGGAGCCCTGGTTCCGCTCGATCGCTTCTTTAATACGAGAAGTATTAAAGTTGCGTAAGTCTCGCCGCATGCATTTGGAGATCTGTCTGTTCAGTTGCCTGTATGCTGTCAAATCTGTTGACGATTGCAGCCTCATCTCCCGTCTAACAGCCATGAGATTAAGAGTGTGATCGGAGAGTTTTTGTGTTCTTCTGCGGCGGGTCTTGCAGAACTTAGCTCCGACCGCATGGACAGTTTCCACGAGCTTGTCGTTCATATCGTCCACTGCATTGCAATCTTCTAGGCACTGGAAGCGGTTACGTAACTCGAGCTGAAAGGTTTCGGGATTCTGGATTAGAGCACGAGGGGGACGGAGCGTTGACTTCATTAGACGAGACCTCTCCAACTTAACGTTTAGGTTCAGTGTGCCTCTAACCATTCGGTGATCGCTGCCAGTTTTCACCCTTGCGATCACTGAGACATCACTGAACAGTTGGCGTCTGGTCGTCATAATGAAGTCAATCTCATTTTTTGTCGAACCGTCGGGGCTCGACCAGGTCCACTTCCTGTGGGGCCGCTTCTGGAAGAAAGAGTTCATCATAAAGAGTCCCTCTTTCTCCATAAAGTCGGCCAGCTGCTGGCCCCTTCGGTTCCGTTGCCCTACTCCAAATTTCCCTACCTTCAGCTCACCGCTTTCTCTTGTGCCTAGTTTTGCGTTGAAGTCTCCCATCAACACAGTGTAATGGGTTTTGGAGGAATGTATGGCTCTGGAAATATCCTCATACATTTCCTCCACCTCCTAATCGGGGTGTGCCGAGGTTGGTGCGTAAACCTGAATGACCTTCAGCGAATACCGTTTGGTGATTCTGAGTATCAGGTACGCGACCCTCGTCGACACACTCCCAATCTTTACAACGTTGTTGACGAGAGACTTGTGGACGATAAATCCGACACCTCCTTGGGACAGATGGTCGCCCTCCCGGTGATAGAACAAGTTGCCGGACTCGAGGATTGCCGTGTCCTCCCCCTCTCTTCGGACCTCGGATAATCCAATAATATGACAGCGCAACTTGTCTACCTCTTCTTCCAGCTCCAGTATCTTCTCGTCAGTCCTCAGGGTGCGTGCGTTATATGTTGCCAGGTCGAGTCGTCGTAGGTGGCAACCGAAACTCCACCGGAGATTCTTAGCACCCCCTGCCCCGCCGTTACCATGGTCGCCACCGTAGCCAGGAATAGCGGGGCCGCCGGGGACTGGGGGCCGTCTTTTTGTGTATTTGTTCATTGGGGGGTATTTGCCATAGTTGCCACGCTTGGCGAGCGGGTTGGCAACCGCAGTTTTTTATTACGTCACAGTTGTCATCAGGAAGATGCTGCTGCCCATCTCCTGCCTGTGTCCCTCTGTCGCCTCTTACGACACCCACGGGAAGATATGGGGTAGTGGATATTCTTAACCGCCACTACACGGCAAGTTAGTAAGAGATAAATGTATAGCTTAAGTTACATGTATTATCATGTTTATAAATTTATACTAATTTAAAATAAATAAATATTTAGTTTTAATAAATACATTCGTTGTAACAATAAATGTCTTTTCTTTTTTCCTCTACACAATTGAATAATAATGATACATAATAAAGCAACAATAAAATTCAATGTATAACTTTTATTATATTTTACAAGCTACATTACTTAAATTACTAGTTCTCACATAATTTTTCACCTATTTTTTTTATAAGACAATTTGTAGCATCTAACACTTCATCATACATTGAATCCACAACATATTGAACACTTATATTAGCACTAAGATCGTGGATGACATTTTCTTCTTGCTCGTTAAGTTCGCAAATGCTGATTTTAATCAGACGATGACCTCGTTTATCTTTATATCGGCGGATAATGTATGATGATGATGATAATTCTTGAGAACGGTTTCTCTTCCTGTAACATTTTTTTGATTTCGATAGCCGCTCTTCATTAATAGTTATTCTATTTGGTGGTAAATCGTGAAGCTGCTCCTTTCGGTTGTAATAATTTAGTGTAAATTTATCCACATCCTGTGCATAATAACACGGATTAGTGATGGGAATAGAATCATTGTGTTCCTCAGTGTTGACCATGATCTACAATTAACAAAAACAAGAATGAAGTCAAAAAAAAAGGTAATGGCGGCTGAATTTCTAAATAGTAAAAAAGTTGATTAAACTCACCAATATAGATGATATTTGACATGCGTTGTAATCAACGTGCACTCGCTATGAGAATAAAACAATAATGAAACAATTGAGGGAGGGCGGGAGTCGCTCTTCAATCCAGGTAAGACACATCATTTTATTTAGTTAGCGGTTGGTTGCAAATTAATTAATATCTTTATTATAATGGATTTCCGCAAAGTAACGACTGATTCTATCAGTTACATTAGCATATACCTAGCTTCGCACACCTGACCATAAACAGAAGAAACTATAGATGTTTCATATTAATACGATAGATTTTGCTAATGAACTATCCAAAAAAAAAACTTTTATTAGCACTAACTACTACGAAGTTAGGCTAAACAATTTCATGATTCCTAAAAGTTGTATTATTAGATACTAATCATATAGATGCGTCAATACCAGCAGTATCTTGCAAATGCTCTGAATATAATGCTCAATAACTCAACTGGAAGTGGAAGTACACTTATTCCCGCAGGATAGAACTGTGAGCATGTAGACGTTAATTTGATTAAACTAAAAATTTTTTACCTCTACTGGAGAGAATTGGGGTCTTCAGCGGCATGTAGCACGAGCGAAGCGAGAGCAAGGACGCAGAAGCCCAAATTCTCACCTACTCACGGCTCCACGGCGGGTATGATAATTTATCATCATCCAATATGGCAAGCCAATTTAAACTTAAGCTTACTGACCCGCAGAGCTTTTCTTTTTACAGCAGGTTGCCAGGAAACGATTGAACAGTAACATAATATATGGATCCCTACTACAGCGGGGCTAGGAATACCACGGTTTCTTGGCTGGTTTTAGTTATTACCGCCTTCAGGTGATTGCAGATGAGGTTGATATAATTTGAAGAAAATATTTTATTTGTACTTTTTACGTACACCCCAGCACTTAACCCTGTACATGTAGAATATCATTATTCATCATTACAGCTTCTCTCAACTCAACTCAACTCTTCAAAAGCTCACTGTTAAACATAATCCTCCCCCAAACAGTGCCACAAAGACTGGTCCTGAGCCACCTGCATCCATCGAATTCTTGCGTATCTTCCAGGGTCGTCACTCCATCTAGTGGAAGGCCACCCTACACTTTGCCCACTGGTACTCGAGAATCTTTTTTCCTCATCGATTGTCGGTAATTCGAGCTATATGGCCGGCCCACTGCCTATGTTGCTATGTTGGTTTCTCCGGTTCTACTGCGAATATCCTCATTTTTAAGTCTATCGCGCATACAAACGCCAAACTTAGTCCTCCTCATAGCTCGCTAAACGACCTTGAGCTTCCTTATACGGCCACCAGTGAAGGACCAAGTCTCAAATCTATTGGCCATCACTGGCATCACGCACTGGTTGTACAATCTTGTTTTCAAGTTTTGAGGTATACCCAACGGGGAGATTTGTCGTAATCTCTCGAATGCTGCCCGGCCGATTTGAATCCGTCGATTGACCATCCGTTTATTTACTTTAGATGTGTACTCGGATGGCCATCGTAGCGTTACTTTAAAAATACTTCAGCACTTCGATATACCGACAGTCAACTTGGAACCGATGAAGAGACTGAAACTCCGCCCAAATTTCAACAGAATCAAAAGCTTTCTCGTAGTCTACATACGCAAGACAAAGTTGATGGTTTTGTTGCGTAGTGGCATAGCAATGAGTTGCAGTCCTGGTGGCCACGGGTTCGTATCCCGTACTGAGTAAGTATTAATATGACCTAAAAATAACTAGTGAGGGGGTAAAGTTTCTACAAAAAAGGGCCTTACTGTTTTTAAGGTGCTGGAGAATCATTGTAATATCGCTCAGACTGGTGCTCGATATGATATACCGAATCATGCGTATCGAAATATATAGATAGAATAAATAGATAGAATAAGTATTTGGCGAAGTTACTTAGTAAACATTTAATAAACTTAATACACAAAACTTTGAATAAACAGAATAAAAACAACAGTAAAGGAAACGCTGGTTCAATTTTTGACCTAAGAATTGACTTAAAGTTTTAGTGATCTAAATATTGCAGAATCTTGCCATAGCCTCTGCTAAACTGAGCAGTGTATCCGAATGCTTTTTCAAATTCTAATGTAGAGCAACAGTATGTATATCCATTTTTCACATCGCTCCAATTGATGCCTTTCATCCAGGATATCTCTAGACATATATTTTTACAAAATGTATACCATTTCACATCTTGTTCTTTTAGATCGGGCACATTCACCTGAATGATTGCAAGTGAAGCTGCTGTGTCGTAATCTATTACAACCTGAAAATAAATTAACATGTTGAGTAAATATTATTTTTTACGATCTGAGTGACAAGTACTTAAAATTCGACCAACCAAATTAAAAGATTAATGAGGGCTAATATTTTACGCTCAACAGATTTCTCTATTTAGCAACGGGGTGAGTAACACAATGACATTATAATTGAGGAATCATGTTTTAAATTACTTACTTACTTATCTTCACGCACAATCCCTAACGGGGTAGCCAGAGAGAACAGATCGCCAAGTGTCACGATCCTTACATACCTCTTTCGCTTCTTGCAGGTTCATTAACTTCTTCATACATGCACGTCTTGGTATCCGAGTATTCTCGACCCTCCCCTCTTCGAGCAATTTGCTCACATGGTCTTCGAAAGTTAGTCTCGGTCTACCTCGACACCTTTTAATATTAACTTTCGCTCTATATATTTTCTTCACCATTCGGTCTTCACTCATTCGTTCAACGTGCCCAAACCATTGGAGTACGCCCCTATCAATTTTTGTGATAAGGTCAACTTTCAATCCTGCCATATTGCGAATCTCTTCGTTTCGCTTTCGGTCGGCTATGCTAACGCCACACATTTTACGAAGAGATCGCATCTCCACTGCATTCAACTTGCTTTTATGCTTCTTCTGGCATACCCAGGTTTCGCTGCCATATAACAAAGTCGGTACCAACACTGCGTTATGTATTGCAATGCGTGCACTCTTCACCACGCCTTGCCTTTTTACTAATGCATTCAGGGCACCATTGACTTTGTTTCCGGCAGCGACACGCCTATCCACATCCAAATCACATCTTCCATCCCGGCTGAAAGCACTCCCCAAGTATACAATTTCATTTACCTGTTCTAGACATTCCTGATTTACCCATATTTCACATTTCGTTCTCTCCTCGTCCTTTTCAAATACCAGAACCTTAGTTTTATTAGCATTCAAACGGAGACCTTTAATTTCATATTCCTCTTTCATACACGTTTCTAATGCCTGCAGTTCTGCTTCTGATGGTGCAATAAGCACTGCATCATCAGCATACAGCAGACAATTAACTTTTATATCACCCAATTTTACACCCAAACAGCTATCTTTCAGCTTCTGTAAACAGCTGTCGAGATACAGTATGAACAGCCAGGAAGACATGACACAACCCTGTTTTACGCCCGCTTGGACGCTAAAAATAGGTGACAGGTGATGCCCCACCCGCACACAGGCTTTACAGTCATAGTAAAGCGACTGCACAGCCCTTAACAATCGACCATCCACACCATATCCCGGCAACAGTTCCCACATTTTATTCCTTATAACCTTATCAAATGCTTTCTCCAGATCCACAAAAGCACAGAAAATCCTCTGGTTAACACTCAGAAGCTTCTCCGTGATCATGCGGAGAGAAAACATTTGATCCGTGCATCCTCTTCCAGGTCTAAATCCGCATTGTGCCTCCCATAAGAATCTTTCCGATTTCTCTTGCATCCTACGTGTCAAAACCTTCGAGTAAACTTTACTTGCTAAACTGGTCAAGCTGAACGCCCGATAGCACCCGCAGTCAAAATGTGAACCTTTACCTTTATATTAAGGCACAATGACTGCGGATCGCCAATCATCCGGGACATCTCCCGTCCGCCAGCACAAATTGCACAGCAGATGAAAGCTGTCCCAGACGCGAGGCCCACCGTACTTGACCATTTCAGCAGTAACTCTGTCTAGTCCCGCAGCCTTACCACATTTCAAACTTCGAATCGCACGTTCAATCTCTTTCATGCTGATGACCTCAGTGTCATCGAGGTCCGTGTCTGGCGTGCCAGTCACGGCGTCACCCCCGGATCCTTCACTAAGATCATGACACGCATACATTCCTCTATAAAATTCACTCCATCGCTGCATGACGTCCGATTTTTCTGAGAGGACGTCATTGGTTCTCGAAAGCACTTTGTTCATTCTTAAAGCTGTCGCACCACTCCGGGACCTTCCAACCTCTTTCCAGAAGAGTTTGGAGTTTTCCCTAAAGTTGTGCGACAACCTCTCGTCCGCATCTATTCTTCACCTTTCACGTACTTCCTCAATCAATGTTTTCGCATGAACTTTCTGCAGCTTATATCTTTCTTTCATCTTCTCTCTCATATGCTCATCGTTACTAGAGGCTAAGTAGTCTAACCATGCTTTTTTCTTCTTTTTTACAGCTTCTCTCACTTTATCATTGCACCATGCATCTCTTCTTTTACTACTACCTCTTTTTGTCGTTCCACATACTTCTTCCGCTACACTTATCATTCCATCCCTAAGGTTCTGCCATGTTCTCTCCGCACATTCTTTCCTGCCATTGATGGTGTCAAGCTTTTCGGCTACCCTCGTGTGATATTTGTCCCTAGTATCCGCTTGCTGAAGCTTCCAGCTTCGGATGCGACAGACCGACTGTGGTTCTGTTACTGCCGTTCGGTAGCGCCAACCCGCGAACAAACCCCTAAATCTAGTAATTACTAGATAATGATCCGTTCCCAGGTCAGCACCCCTGAACACTCGTGTATCCATCACCTGTTTTCGCAGTCGGTCATCCACCAGGAACAAATCAATCGTACTGCTCTCATTCTTTCTCTCTCTAGTGTACATATGGATTTTCCTGTGATTAAACATAGTGTTTGTCACAAGAAGACCCTTTTCCTTGCATACAGCCAGTATAAGCTTGCCAGCATCATTAACCCTTTTATCGCCAAACTTTCCAAGCACCGACTCGTATCCTGGTCGAGCGATACCTACCCATCCATTCCAATCACCACATACAACAGTTCTTTCGTTTCCCTTAACCAAATCTAGAACTTCTCTTACATTCTCCCAAAACTCCTCCAGCTCAGCCCTGGACGACGAAGCTACCGGCGCATAAACAGCCAAAAGGAATAACTTCGTCAGTCCCATTTTGAAGCGAACCCAGAGAAGTCGAGAAGTTAAATAAAAATAAAAATCTGTTTCTAAAGCTTGTAAATACACAAAAAAGTTCCTGTGCGGTTTGCTCTTTAATTTTTGCCCATCTTTCAATCATGTTTTTAACGTTTTTAGGTATATCCGCTGTTTGATAAATCCATTTCTGATTTAACTCATATAAAATATAACTACTATACCCAAAGAAACATTAAAACTTCAAGTATATTTCACGAACAAGTTAACCCTCCTCCCCCCGCTGACAAATATTTCACCTTATTCCTAAATTGAGCCGCTATGGTGTTAGAGGAAGTCGTGATACTGCTTTTTAACTATTCATTTATAATCTTAAGCATTTATTCCCGTAATAACACAGATTTTTGCAGCTTTGCTTCTTATTTACCACAGACAGTAATTTATTAATTTAAAAAACATAATTGAAGTACTTACTTTCCATAAAAAATGCGGCACTAGCATCTTCACTCCAGATTTGTCACTTATATATATGGAAACATTAGAATTTCCATTAAAGAGCCTCAGTGGTGAAGATATTCCTGTCGTAATACTTAAAGCACGTTGAATTTTTCGTGTCTGTAGCCTCAGCAACTCCTCTAAACTATTCCAATTCTATAAGTAAATAAAGGTTCTGTAGTACGAGTACTTCAAATTAGGTACAGACTTAGGCCCGCCGCTGATTGCAATTTTTTGTCGACGTGACTTTTTGTCACTTAGTCAAGTGTCAATGAATTCAATGAAAACTATATTGAGTGCGCTCGTTATGGTGACGTGATAATACGGTGATAAATAGTTGCAGCGGCAGGCAACACCGGAGTGACGTGACTGTCACTCGCCCTGTGCATTACTATGGGAGTCCGCTCACTGGTGACTTTTTGTAACTCGGCCGACGCCGCGCGTTCGGAGGAGACGTATGCTATTTAAAGTATAGCTATGTTTTGTTTTTAAAGATGTCGTCTTCTTTGCAAGAGGAAGACATTGACAATGAATTATTAATAGAGGAGGTAGAGAAGAGGCCTGCAATATATGCAAAAAATTTAAAGCAATATTCCGATATAATTTTAAAAGGAAGATTATGGGACCTTTCTTCTGCTGGAATAGCTTTGCGAAATTTTGTATCTTGAAATGTCAGGACCTACCAAAGCCAGCAATTCATCAAAAGAGTTTATATACATACGAAGATAATTAAAAAACTTTGGTGAATACTGACGTAATTCAGAATATACGAGTACTCGTATAGTGTAGAATTTTCCTTTAAATAATCTTTCCGTGTATATAGAATGCACCCAGTAGCGTTTTTTCCGTTTCATTTTTCTTCTACGTATTTCAAGAGCACAAATCACGGCAACTTCGTTGAAGTCCATTACAGAAATGAACGCGATTTGTTACCCAAGAACAGATTCAGTGAGCGCATCGTGGGTGACAGCAGGTGACAGTAATAATAAATCACGGTGACAAAAAATTGCAATCAGCGGCGGGCCTAACGGGTTATTAAAACAAACAAAATTGGAGAGTAATATTGATCCTTGAACCTGTAACACTGTTAGTAAACTACTGTAGTACTTATTACAAACAGGCGTTATTTTGCGAAAATTCAATAGGCTATAAAATATCTTCATGTAGTACTGCCTAAAATAAAGTCAAAATTACTGTTATTTTTTTTAATAATTATATTCTCATCACTCCAAGAACTTTCGAAATAATCTTATATAAAGTCAGATAAAAGTTTCTTTGTAATTTATATACAAATTCAAAACATTTTTTAAAGTTTAATTACATATAAATATAATATATATTTGCCATTTTGTTCGATAACTTGTTACCATCTTGTTTATATCTAGTGACATGAACCCGATGCTGAAGAAATATTAGGATTTTTATTGATTTATTAAAAAAATGCTACAAATATTATTAACAGTCCTCTCTTGATGTTAACCTAACACTATTCAAAGAATTATGAAGAGACCGGAACAGGCAAAAATCTGAAGGTGCATGGTTATGATTTAATGGTGGATGTAATAACACTCCCCAACCAAGCTCTCTCAATGACTGGCCAAATATGTCTGGCGTTATCGTGATGACACTTGTTTTCAGTTGATCGATTCCGACTCCGTTTTGCTCAATTTCTTACTTGATCTCTCATTAGCGGTCTCATCAGCTATTGGCAATAAAGATCCGAATCCATGGTTTTGGCCGGCCTTAAAAGCTCATAATAAACTATGCCCTTTCAATCCCAACATACACACTGCATCATCTTATTGAATGTTAATCCGGGTTTCGCTACAGTCTATAGAGTTGACTACCCTTTGACCATGATCTTTTTCGCACGTTCTTGTCGTAGGTGATTCACTTTACATCACCAGTGATGAATTTTCAAAAATGGTTCGGGTTCATTACGTTTCAATAGGAATCGCAAATGAGTACAATATTTATTAGGTTTCTTTCAATGAACTCGTATGGTACCCAAATATTGAAAGTTTTTGTACAGCCTTCTTTGCGGCTTGAGTCCCATTTTTTCCCTTTTTTGTAGTAAAACTTCAGAATATATGGAATTTTTTCGTTATATTCACTCATTTTGGCGAACAAAAAACAATTGAAAAATGGCAGGAAAGTGTTTTTACTTTTTACTTTAGTTTCTCTTACATAACATAAAAAACATAAACACTCACGCCTGTCACCCAGAGGGGTAGACAGAGACTACGGACTTCCATTTAGCACGATCCTGACATACCTCTTTCGCCTCCTTTACATTCATATATCTACGCATACACATTCGTCGGTTAAGGGTACTCCTAATGTGGTCCATTATTAAAATATCGCCAATTTGGTTGACCTTCTTCTACGGCATTCCTTCCCGACTCTGCCATTCACATCTGTAATATAAATTTGCTTTGTCACTCTTCCCTCGTTCATTCTTTCTACATGACCAAACCACCGAAGCATTTTTCTTAATCCTTGTCACAACATTATCTTGTTAACCTCACATACTCCTTAACGACCGCATTTCTACTGCATTTATTCTACTCTCGTGCTTCTTCTGCCAAACCTAACTTTCACTACCATATGTTAAAGTAGGGACCAACACAGCATTGTGAATTGCCGTACGTGCTTTTTTGACACATTTTGACACTTCACAAGAGACTTCACTAGAGTGTAGGGCCCTGTTTACTCAATTTCCTGCGTTCATTCATCGTTCTATATCCTTATCATATCTCCCATCCCAGCTAAATACGCAACCCAAATATACAAACTCATCTACTTGTTCGATCAAGTCCCCTTTTATTCTTATTTCACATATCCTTTTACTTTCATCTCTTTCAAAAACCATAACTTTCGTCGAACTTGCGTTCATTTTTATTGCCCTTTCTTTTAATGATCTGTTTATTAATGTAACCATCATTTGCAACTCAGCCGCCAACGACGCAAGAAAAACTTGATCATCGGCTTACAAAAGGCATTTGACGGTTAACTCACCCATTCTTAATCCGCATTCTTCGACTTTCAAATTTTGCAAACAACTGTCCACAAATAGATTGAACAGCCACGGGGAAACCACACAGCCCTGTCTGACACCTTTATGGATGCTAAACCAGTCCGAGTAGACCCCGTTGATCCTAACACAAGCACTAGAGTTCCTATAAAGAGATTCCAATGCCTGCATTAAGCCAGCGCTCAACCTAAATGAGTTCAGTGTTTGCCATAGGACATTCCTATCCACTCAGTCATAGGCGTTTTCCAAGTCCATGAACGCATATAAAACCTTTTGGTTTTTGGCCAAAAACTTCTCCGCGTTCATGCGCATGGAAAAAACTTGATCTATACATCCAATTCCCTTTCTAAATCCCGCTTTCACATCTCAAATTTTTCCATTAGTTACTTTCATGACCCTTTCAATTAGTACCTTAGCATACAGTTTTCCCACAATGCTAAGGAGGCTGATACCGCGGTAGTTTTTACAGTCCTGCTGTGACCCTTTTCCTTTATACACTGGGGCTATCACGGCTTTGCACCAGTCTCCCGGTACCCGCTTCAGTTCCCAGCATAAATTAAACATGGTGTGCAGCAGGCCTGCCACCACTTCCTCTCCAGCCTTTATCATTTCGAATAAAACTCTATCATATCCGGCAGCCTTTCCTGCTTTCATGCTTTTCGTTTCTTTCATTATTTCATCTGTACTTATCTCGCTACCTCCTTCCTTTTCTTTCGGAGTTTCTATTTCATTCAGTTCATACGTTGCCTCCTCACTCATAAACACGCTTTCAAAATATTCCTTCCATGTCTTTAAACTCAAAACTTCATCATTCAGAATATAGCCATTCTCATCTTTTATAGAATTCATTATAGGCTATTTTGAATGTCCACTGGTAATTTTTACGAGTTTCCAGAACATTTTAATATTTGCCTGGAAGTTATCCGATATTCTTCTATCATTTTTATCTATTTTTTTTGCTTTTTCCTTTCAACTACTTCTTTTACTCTCTTATTTAGGTGTCTAAAAACTGCCTTTTTCTTTCGAAATCATCATTCGTACCGCTAAAATTACCAGCCTTAGTTGCTAGTTGCTAGTAAATCTAGCCATGCTTTCTTCTTTGCTTCAACTTCCGTACTTATCTCATCATCCCACCATAACGTATTATTTTTCCTTTCATTCTTTCTTTTACTAACACCATATACTTCGGTAGCTGCATCTACTAAACCTTTCTTAACATTTTGCCGTACATTCTTCAAGTCTAACTCATTCATACATAAGTCATCCAAACCTCTTATGTTTTCTTTCAGTCTACATTTAAACTTGATTTTCTCACCTTCATCTTGTAACCTTTCTGTTCTAATACGCTGTAACGCAGTGGTAGACACAGATGACTGATGGCGCCAACGCCTGAATAGACCATTAATTCAGCATAAAACCAAATAATGATCAGTTCCTACGTTAGGTCCCCGGTAAACCCCTGTATCTACCTATACCTACCTACCTACCTACTCATTCTTTCATCTATAATTATAAAATCTATCATGCTTCTATCATCACCTTTTTCCCAAGTATACATGTGAATCCTCTTTTGGCGAAAGAAAGTGTTCGTCACAAAAATATTTTTTTCCATACAAACGGTGAGAATTGAGGACTTTCTCCTTTTTCAAAGGTGGTTGAAAAACAAAACAAAAGAAATTCCACATAGAGCTGCACTCGTCTATGCTACGGGTTCAAGCGATCGAGAACGGTATGTGTATAACAGGAGACATTTCTTACGTGGTAGAGCCATGCTGCAGTTATATTACTAGTATAGTTGTTGCACGAATGGGTCGGCTCGACCGGGGAAAGACCACGCTCTCACAAAATACCAGCGTCAAATAATAGCTTAATGCTGATGTGTTTCGTATGGTGAGTGTAGTGAACCGGAGACCCTTTTTACTGGAAACGAGGCATTACAGCTAAGTCGTCACGGATGACAATGCATCTGCATTTTATATATAGATGTAGATGTCTATGGGCCACAGCAACCAGTTACCATTAGGTGGACTGTGTGCTCGTTTGTCATCCTATCCTATAAAAAAACTATCCTTCATGCAAAACGCTGTAGCCGTACTGCGCTTTACACGCCCTTACTCTGATGTCAGACCCCTTTCCGCCATCTTATGATAATATATAATAATATGATAATAATATGACATAATCTCTAACGGCCTGGCCACGGGGATCGGCGGCGCGAACGGCGAAGCGACAGGCGGGGCGAAAATTCGCGCTGCGCGATTTGAGGGCCACGGGAAGTCACGTTTGACGCCGCGACCAGATAGGCCGAAAGTGAAATGTCTTTATCAAAGTTATCTTGATATTGCTTAGATAGTAATTGTTTTTTGATTCAAGACATAATATTTGGATGAGATTGCGGAGTACTTGATTTGAATAGGAATCGGGTTATAGATGGAGAATTCCCCAATAAATAGAATGCATCTAGAAAAAAATTTCGAGTAAATACCAGAATGAGTGTTGAAACCTGCGATTATATTCTTGTTAATATTCTACCAGAATTGGAGATAAAAGTCAATGCGGATAGAATTTTAAGTTGTTTTTTGTCGGCCCGGCATTTTTCGCGGTGAAAACAACTAAAATATTTTGTTCCTATACTATTCACCGCGTCTGCCGCCGCGACTGCCGCCCGATTCCGTGGCTTGTACCGTACTGATTCATACATTAGTTTCATTCGCCCGGTAAATTTCGCCGGTCGCGTCGCCACTCGCCGCTACGCGTGGCATGCTTCATACATTTTTATACATTTGTTTTAGTCGCTAGACGCCTCGCCGTTCGCGCCGCGCGATTTTTCGCTACGGCAAATGTCCCGTGGCCAGGCTGTAAATCTACATCTTTATCGTAAATTGTCTTCTGTGCAAGTTAAGCAACGTGGTGGGTTAAGACTGATCGTTGATTGCCGATATTGTGACTTAAGTATTAAGTAAATAATTTCGTTACTAATTAGCTCATAAATTGAAAAGTATTCTTACTTTCATATTGCATTTATTCCAAATTGGGACGAAGTTCAGGTAACTGTGAGTAGATATTTGAGGTAAACCAGGTGCTACGTCCTTCTCGTTCACTAACTGCCTCGCAGCAAAACAGCAGTTGTCTTCGCTGTGAAATGGCCTCTTCAAAAGTGTAGATATTACTTTCGTTTGCTGTTCGCAGTCGTACATCTCATTTATATTGTAATTAATTATATCGCCATTCAACCATTTTTCAGTCGGCACTGATTTTACTCCAGCTGCGAATACCATTAACCAATACTTTGCATATAAAGGTACTTCCAGTAATTTATGAAAGCAAATCTGATAGATTTCCGAAAATTGTCCTTTGATGTCTATTCCAATTTTAATGATTTCTGTGTCATTATTATTCGCACATATTTCTCCAGTTTTAAAGGTGACTGGTTGCATTCTTTCCACACACTTTATTTTTGAAAATTCTGCAATATCTTCATTTACTTTAAAAACTTTACCTTTTAGACATGTAGCCTTAATATAAGTTCCTGGAAATTTGTTAAATCCTCCAGAGCACACAAACTGCGCACTTTTATCTATTGGTATTGCTAAGTGTCCATCTTTAATGTTAAAATGAGGTAAACTTAAGTCATTGTCTAACACAAGTGGATGATAAGTGTCAAAATCTTTTGCAATATCTAACAAGCAATCTGAAAAATATAAAATGTTATTTTAAAAGGCATTGCATGTTCTATTATGCGGTCAAAAGTCGAACTTATATTTAGACTGAAAACTTACCATTGGCTTGAACACTAAACTTCTTCTCAATTGTTCCGAACACATTTTGAACAACACATGTATATTCTCCTATGCTGCTAACTTTATAATCAAAACGATATGTCATATCATTCTCAGAGAGTTTCTTTTTATTAAACCACCACGTTACCTGTGGAAGACCATTGTATTTTATATTAAGTTCATCTATTAGCATTTTTTTTAATCTTTATTGTTAACAGCTTAAACCCGTGGAGTAATGAGATTTTGTGACAGGTGAAATTATACAGGTTTATTTTCAATGACTAGCCAAATTTAATAAATAAGTTCTGTAACGAGCTAGGGGTTCGTGACAATAAAAACTGCCGATTGAATTACCAAAATTGACACTTTTTTGACCGAACACCCATTACCACAAGACATTAATTATGGCGCGCAAAAGTTCAAAATATATATATATATATATATATATATATATATATATATATATATATATATATATATATATATATATATATATATACTGATATGCACTTTTAACAGTTTTAAAAAATATGCGTAAATAAGGTTTCTTCGTTTATCTGAAATTATGCGAAATTGAATGTGATATATGTTCCACAACTAAAGCATACTTGCGCTCGTATGTGTACAAGTTAATGCACGGAACTTTTAGCTACTATTTACTTCCTTAACAATAAAATCGATATTATGATCCCAATTTTCCCTTCATGCTTTATACGGGCTTAGGTACGTCATAAAAGATAAATTTAAAAACAAATACATTTTGACGTTGTTTAACGCACTTCTTGAATAAAATATAATTTTCTACTCCCACACAAAAGACAGTTCAAAATACAAGTTTAAACTACAGAGCGAGGGAAAGAGGTAAAGAATATATATAAACAATTACTTATAGAAAAGATAGTTGAGTTAGGAAGCCAATGATAGTTTAATGCGATTTTAATAATTATTACTCAGACGCTGTGTGCGTACGTCTAGCATTGAGGGCGTTTAATAACTGACTGCTCGGTTAAAATCGGGTAATAATAGGATTTTATTTCATAAGTGTGAACTGTTTATAATTTATATTGAATATGAGAATGGATGCTTATTACGTAATCAATCCATAATATCCCCACAAATTTTTACATATGGACATAATAGTTCAAAAATAATAATACTTCTGGAAAATTTGCTCTCGTTATGGATAGGGTGGTTTTTGAAAGAAAATCAAAATTGGTCAACATTACCTTGTCAATTAATTAATTCATAAAGTAATGTTGTATAATATAATAAAAAATTAATTAATAAACAAATAAAATAAACTAAATTAACTTGTCCGATCCATATCCACGGGGATTGTAAACATATTTTTTAAATTATAATGATTGTAGGATAATGAAAACTATGAATCATTCTTTCAACCTTTTTCCTGTGCATTTTGTGCACGTAGAATTAGGAACCAAATGCATTAGAATAAGGATTTTTGCATTGAAATAATCTTTATCTGACCTATTTTCATATGTAACGAATTTAGAATAAAATCAATGCCTAATAGCCAAAGCTATTGTCTATTTAAAGAGTAAAAACAATTATGGTTCTGATAAAAATAGCAAAACCTACAAAATGCTTAATTTTCGATCTCTTTTCGAGTTTTAGTATAAATGGCGATGAAGTAGAAGTGCATTTACCTTAGATAGCGATATTTATAAAACGTAGGACCTAATTAAAAGTTGCGCAGTTTCCAATTACGTCACAACGAATAAAACAACATTTAATTAATTATTTTAGTACAAAACTTTACAATTTCAATTAAAAGCTTTACTCTATCTCGCTTATGGATGATAGTATCATCAAGAAAGTAGTCATGTAAAGAAAGACAAAACAAAATCCTTTTTAGGTTTCCGTAGCCAAAGGGCAAAAAACGGAACCTTTATGGACTCGTCATGTCTGTCTGTCTGCCTGCCCGTGTGTCACAGCCACTTTTTTCCGAAACTATAGGAACTATGCTGCTGAAACTTGGTAAGTATATGTATTCTGTAAACCGCATTAAGATTTTTCTCAAAAATAGAAAAAAAAATATAGTAAATTTTGGGGAGTCCCCATACTCAGAACTGAAACTCAAAATATTTTTTCATCAAAAACATACGTATGGGGTATCTATGGATAGGTCTTCAAAAGTGATATTGAAGTTTCTTATACAATTTTTTTCTAAACTGAATAATTGGCGTGAGAGACCCTTCTAAAAATGTATCCCTCCCCTGTGACTTCTAAAATAAGAGAATCATAAAACTAAAAGGAATATATGATGTACATTACCGTGTTAACTTCCACCGAAAATGGGTTTGAATGAGATCTAGTAAGTAGTTTTTTTTAATACGTCATAAATCGTAAACCGCAATTTACCTTTCATTCTATCAAATCAAATATAAAAATAAAAAACATTGAATTTCATAAATATAAACCTTATTCATAAACCGTGAACCAATATTTTCCAATAATAAATCTGTAAAAGGTGCCTAAGTAAATAATAATCATAATACGCGCGGGGCGTGGCTTGATCGGTAACGGGTGCGGAGTGAGCGGGGAGCAGGTTCCCGCCTGCGCTTACGTTTACCCGAGCGGGCGGTCGCGGTGGGTCGTTGACGGTTTTTCCGTTAACGAAACGTTAACGTTCATTTACTTTTATCAACTAGTTAATCAACTAGTTGAATCCGTCAACTAGTTAACGTACTATTGTTATTAACTTTCACCGTAAACCGTACTTTCATTGAACGGTTTTTATTCAACGCTGCGAAGTTCAATTCTAGAAACAATTTGATTTAATGTATATATTGCAAAACGTTTGATTAATGGATTTATATGACTCAGGTTTGGGTCTGACTGAACACAATTAGTTATAAACCATATTCTACTCAGACGTATTTAAAAGATCATATGATTCTATTAACACAAATCAATTATTATTTACAATATATTTTATAGTATTGTTTTTAATTTTTTTTTTCATTTTTTCCATAACTCTTATGGTGATATGGTTCATTTTATATACATTCGTCAATTTGTTTTATTTTACATTTAATTCATACCCCTTGAACCGATCACAACTCACTGTTACCCCTAGTACGTCCCGATATTTTCAATTTTGTACCAATTTTGTACCTTAAGTAGTACTATTTTATGCAAATATAAACAATTATATTAATACAAACAAATTCATACTGTTACTATAAACCTTAACTGAAGAGTTTAAATATTTACGATAAGCCGCAAAAAACTTCTGACCTTCCGCGCAACATGTCATAATCTGTCAATTAAAAATTAAAGAAAGCGAACTTCATATTGTTCATAAACGTAAAAAAAACAAACTACTTATAACAAAAGTTATAGTATTAACTTGTTCTTCTCGGGCGGCACGAATGAGGTGCGCCATTCCACCAATATTGTCATAAGTACTATTCTTAAAATAATTATTTCCAAAATCAATTCCTTAATACGTTACTTAGAGTTAAAATTGCATGACTTGACCGTCGCTCGCAGTCTATGACGTATTTTCAACGTAAGTTTTTTTTTAATTTGTCAGTCTGTTGTGTTTGAGTTCTCGTTTATTGAACGAGACGCACAAGTTGAATTCATAAACGTCGTTGACGAATTCAACTAGTTGATTCATAAACAGTAAAGGTTAATACGTTGACAGGAGATATCAACGGTTGATTTAACACCCAACAAAGTTACAACGAACTACAAGAACTTTTATATTATGTTAATTGCTGCTACAGAACCCTTCGTGGGTGAGTCCGACTCGCACTTGGCCAATTTTTGCACTTCCGCTCCTCGATAAAAGTAGTCTCTATAATACTGTCCGGTTACACTACCACTACACCAATTTTATTGCGTGATTGTGTCTGACAAAAACTAAAATAGGCAATTCTTACAATTATCGACACAAATTTTATATATTAAATATAATATGCATTTGAAAGTCACCTTTTCATAAATAAAAGCAAATATTATTCATTAAATTGTTGTAAATCTATATATATATATATATATATATATATATATATATATATATATATATATATATATATAAATTCTATATATCATAAAATATAATTATTTTAATACCTACCTTGGCTTTTGGTATTGCAGAATTAGTGCAATACAAGTTGCGATTTGCATCATCTAAGAATAAACTTGAAAAAGAATCATACGTAAAACGTGGCTTATGTCCAACTTGAACATTCCAAGTGCCTGTTTTGGACAGAACGAAATTGCTCACGCGGCACTTGTAGCGGCCACGATCTCCACTCCTTACTTTTGAGAACATTAGCTTTCCTTCTGCAATCATTCTGTTTTTCTACAAAATTAATAAATATATTTGCTTAATCTGAATTCATTAAAGTAATTAGAAAAAAATATATATTTATCGTTTAACTAGCTCGAGAAAATCCCCTCCTGGATTTTGTGACGGCCCATCATTATTATTAATAATTAAATTCAATATAAGGGGCTGTCAAAAATAATCTTAAAAGATATATATTAACCAATACAATAACATTAATAAGCATAAAGTTAATATAAATACATTTCAGACATTAGACAAATATAAATATGTAAATATATAATAAAAAATATGTAAATTAAAGGCAAAATATTGTCTTTCAAAAATAAATAAATTTATAAAAAAAACTTGTAAAAATATCTAAAACACGATAAATAATAATAATACAAGTCGAAAATATTATAAAAATTAAGATAGTAGAAGATAATTGGAAAATTGGGAAAAAAATTGTCTATTTTAAGGACATCGTGTATAAAAGAAAATTTTCCTAAGCTAAAAAGTATTGTGCTCATGTATAGATGATTTGTATGGAGGAGCTGCCGGAGACGCATACCCGAGGTGGTACATATATATGGGGTGGTCGGGTGCCCGACTGCTTGAAGTACTAGCACAATGTCTAGTCCTATTAGGGACTTATGATAGTAAGCTCTATTATACTAAAGCATTATTATGGAAGGTCTCCATAATGCATAAGCATTACGATGCTAGAGTTATGGGTTGAAGTCCCATATATTAGACATATAATAGTAAGGTCTATTATGCAAAAGCATATCTTTCGGATTGGGATGAGTGTGTTTGGTAGCACTTTTAAGTGTAACAGGCATATTCAACTTCATGTCTTAGTGCATTAGCGCTATGATACGTGGAGTTTTGTTCACTAGCGTTTTAGTAGCGTGCTACTAAGATACGTTTGTGTTATTTTTAGTTAACAACAATACCAATTTTGTAACCAAAGTCGATCGGGGTCATGTGGGTGTGTTGTGAGGGAGCGCCATCCGTGTGATAGTTGCATTAATGATTACAGCTACTTGCGGTATTGTGTCTTGTGATGGATCTGCGGGTGTGCTGCGCCCATTTCGACGCATTCTTGTGGTTCTGGTCGATGGAGGTATGCGGGTGGTGATGTCTGCTGGGATGTATGAGGGACCTTGGGATCGTGTAAGCCCGACGATAGTAGTATTGATGCTTGTTGCGTTCTGCATCATTGCGTCTCTGCGATGATTGTTAGGTGGGACGCTATTCTCAATAGCGCTCTCTGCGTCTTGGTTTGACTCACACCTAAGTAGCTTTGCCCAAGTCGGGTCCCTTCATTACGGGGCTGCAGACTGTCTGACCTCCATGATGTTTTATATAACAACATAATAATACATCTCTGTAACTTTCCCACCTTTGAATGATTGAAGGCAACTTGTTGGTGGGTGAGACAAACATGATCGAAAATGCTTATACTCAACGTCAGTTACACAAACCTGATGGAAAATTATTGCTAACATATTATAACTGCCCTTTGGCTATATCTGCCGTTGTATTGGTTGGTGGAGCATATGTGTCGACCTCATGCGGGTGGTAGCTGGAGGGAAGATTTGAGGAGACTCTCAAGGCTGCGACCGAACACTGGGACCCCATTCCCTTGAGGTGAGCGGTAGACCTATGACACGCTCTGCGGCTAGTAGCCGTGCTGATCAAGCAATCGGTAGTGATGCCATACACTTACATCACGTCTGTAGGAGCGGCCGTCTGGCAGGTGGTGGCGCTCACGGAGGGTTTACGGCCAGTGTGCACAGCCACAGTGCAAACCGTGTGACGTACATTCACTGTGGCTGGATTCGTTCGTATTCTGTATGGCGTTTAAACGCATTGATATACGCGACTTCGGTTGATGTTTGCGCTTACGCACTACCAAGGGGCCAAGCCCTCTTTTACTGGTTCGCCAGTTATTTTGCTGTGGACTACGGTCCAGTTCCCGATTTAACGTTCCCTTCGGGGGAGTGCATCAAAATGGTCGGCGCTTACCTCGCACGGCGTGTGTGGAGCCGTGTGCCTCCCTTAATTTTTTTTAAATAAATGTAGGAGAGCGAAACCCCTGTATTTTGTATATATACATATTTTGAGCCTTTTCCAAATGGGAAGGGATAATTAATAAAAAATGAATAATGTAGACCGGATACAAGTGAAATAGGGACGTTTTCTATTCTAAACCTTTCTCGAGGCCTGTCTTCGTGAACGGGGTTCACTAAGCTTATAAGGCACTACCAACAGCTTTCGATTGCTGTAGTGAATAAAATTCAATGTATAACTTTTATTATATTTTACAAGCTACATTACTTAAATTACTAGTTCTCACATAATTTTTCACCTATTTTTTTTATAAGACAATTTGTAGCATCTAACACTTCATCATACATTGAATCCACAACATATTGAACACTTATATTAGCACTAAGATCGTGGATGACATTTTCTTCTTGCTCGTTAAGTTCGCAAATGCTGATTTTAATCAGACGATGGCCTCGTTTATCTTTATATCGGCGGATAATGTATGATGATGATGATAATTCTTGAGAACGGTTTCTCTTCCTGTAACATTTTTTTGATTTCGATAGCCGCTCTTCATTAATAGTTATTCTATTTGGTGGTAAATCGTGAAGCTGCTCCTTTCGGTTGTAATAATTTAGTGTAAATTTATCCACATCCTGTGCATAATAACACGGATTAGTGATGGGAATAGAATCATTGTGTTCCTCAGTGTTGACCATGATCTACAATTAACAAAAACAAGAATGAAGTCAAAAAAAAAAGGTAATGGCGGCTGAATTTCTAAATAGTAAAAAAGTTGATTAAACTCACCAATATAGATGATATTTGACATGCGTTGTAATCAACGTGCACTCGCTATGAGAATAAAACAATAATGAAACAATTGAGGGAGGGCGGGAGTCGCTCTTCAATCCAGGTAAGATACATCATTTTATTTAGTTAGCGGTTGGTTGCAAATTAATTAATATCTTTATTATAATGGATTTCCGCAAAGTAACGACTGATTCTATCAGTTACATTAGCATATACCTAGCTTCGCACACCTGACCATAAACAGAAGAAACTATAGATGTTTCATATTAATACGATAGATTTTGCTAATGAACTATCCAAAAAAAAAACTTTTATTAGCACTAACTACTACGAAGTTAGGCTAAACAATTTCATGATTCCTAAAAGTTGTATTATTAGATACTAATCATATAGATGCGTCAATACCAGCAGTATCTTGCAAATGCTCTGAATATAATGCTCAATAACTCAACTGGAAGTGGAAGTACACTTATTCCCGCAGGATAGAACTGTGAGCATGTAGACGTTAATTTGATTAAACTAAAAATTTTTTACCTCTACTGGAGAGAATTGGGGTCTTCAGCGGCATGTAGCACGAGCGAAGCGAGAGCAAGGACGCAGAAGCCCAAATTCTCACCTACTCACGGCTCCACGGCGGGTATGATAATTTATCATCATCCAATATGGCAAGCCAATTTAAACTTAAGCTTACTGACCCGCAGAGCTTTTCTTTTTACAGCAGGTTGCCAGGAAACGATTGAACAGTAACATAATATATGGATCCCTACTACAGCGGGGCTAGGAATACCACGGTTTCTTGGCTGGTTTTAGTTATTACCGCCTTCAGGTGATTGCAGATGAGGTTGATATAATTTGAAGAAAATATTTTATTTGTACTTTTTACGTACACCCCAGCACTTAACCCTGTACATGTAGAATATCATTATTCATCATTACAGCTTCTCTCAACTCAACTCAACTCTTCAAAAGCCCACTGTTAAACATAATCCTCCCCCAAACAGTGCCACAAAGACTGGTCCTGAGCCACCTGCATCCATCGAATTCTTGCGTATCTTCCAGGGTCGTCACTCCATCTAGTGGAAGGCCACCCTACACTTTGCCCACTGGTACTCGAGAATCTTTTTTCCTCATCGATTGTCGGTAATTCGAGCTATATGGCCGGCCCACTGCCTATGTTGCTATGTTGGTTTCTCCGGTTCTACTGCGAATATCCTCATTTTTAAGTCTATCGCGCATACAAACGCCAAACTTAGTCCTCCTCATAGCTCGCTAAACGACCTTGAGCTTCCTTATACGGCCACCAGTGAAGGACCAAGTCTCAAATCTATTGGCCATCACTGGCATCACGCACTGGTTGTACAATCTTGTTTTCAAGTTTTGAGGTATACCCAACGGGGAGATTTGTCGTAATCTCTCGAATGCTGCCCGGCCGATTTGAATCCGTCGATTGACCATCCGTTTATTTACTTTAGATGTGTACTCGGATGGCCATCGTAGCGTTACTTTAAAAATACTTCAGCACTTCGATATACCGACAGTCAACTTGGAACCGATGAAGAGACTGAAACTCCGCCCAAATTTCAACAGAATCAAAAGCTTTCTCGTAGTCTACATACGCAAGACAAAGTTGATGGTTTTGTTGCGTAGTGGCATAGCAATGAGTTGCAGTCCTGGTGGCCACGGGTTCGTATCCCGTACTGAGTAAGTATTAATATGACCTAAAAATAACTAGTGAGGGGGTAAAGTTTCTACAAAAAAGGGCCTTACTGTTTTTAAGGTGCTGGAGAATCATTGTAATATCGCTCAGACTGGTGCTCGATATGATATACCGAATCATGCGTATCGAAATATATAGATAGAATAAATAGATAGAATAAGTATTTGGCGAAGTTACTTAGTAAACATTTAATAAACTTAATACACAAAACTTTGAATAAACAGAATAAAAACAACAGTAAAGGAAACGCTGGTTCAATTTTTGACCTAAGAATTGACTTAAAGTTTTAGTGATCTAAATATTGCAGAATCTTGCCATAGCCTCTGCTAAACTGAGCAGTGTATCCGAATGCTTTTTCAAATTCTAATGTAGAGCAACAGTATGTATATCCATTTTTCACATCGCTCCAATTGATGCCTTTCATCCAGGATATCTCTAGACATATATTTTTACAAAATGTATACCATTTCACATCTTGTTCTTTTAGATCGGGCACATTCACCTGAATGATTGCAAGTGAAGCTGCTGTGTCGTAATCTATTACAACCTGAAAATAAATTAACATGTTGAGTAAATATTATTTTTTACGATCTGAGTGACAAGTACTTAAAATTCGACCAACCAAATTAAAAGATTAATGAGGGCTAATATTTTACGCTCAACAGATTTCTCTATTTAGCAACGGGGTGAGTAACACAATGACATTATAATTGAGGAATCATGTTTTAAATTACTTACTTACTTATCTTCACGCACAATCCCTAACGGGGTAGCCAGAGAGAACAGATCGCCAAGTGTCACGATCCTTACATACCTCTTTCGCTTCTTTCAGGTTCATTAACTTCTTGATACATGCACGTCTTGGTATCCGAGTACTCTCGACCCTCCCCTCTTCGAGCAATTTGCTCACATGGTCTTCGAAAGTTAGTCTCGGTCTACCTCGACACCTTTTAATATTAACTTTCGCTCTATATATTTTCTTCACCATTCGGTCTTCACTCATTCGTTCAACGTGCCCAAACCATTGGAGTACGCCCCTATCAATTTTTGTGATAAGGTCAACTTTCAATCCTGCCATATTGCGAATCTCTTCGTTTCGCTTTCGGTCGGCTATGCTAACGCCACACATTTTACGAAGAGATCGCATCTCCACTGCATTCAACTTGCTTTTATGCTTCTTCTGGCATACCCAGGTTTCGCTGCCATATAACAAAGTCGGTACCAACACTGCGTTATGTATTGCAATGCGTGCACTCTTCACCACGCCTTGCCTTTTTACTAATGCATTCAGGGCACCATTGACTTTGTTTCCGGCAGCGACACGCCTATCCACATCCAAATCACATCTTCCATCCCGGCTGAAAGCACTCCCCAAGTATACAATTTCATTTACCTGTTCTAGACATTCCTGATTTACCCATATTTCACATTTCGTTCTCTCCTCGTCCTTTTCAAATACCAGAACCTTAGTTTTATTAGCATTCAAACGGAGACCTTTAATTTCATATTCCTCTTTCATACACGTTTCTAATGCCTGTAGTTCTGCTTCTGATGGTGCAATAAGCACTGCATCATCAGCATACAGCAGACAATTAACTTTTATATCACCCAATTTTACACCCAAACAGCTATCTTTCAGCTTCTGTAAACAGCTGTCGAGATACAGTATGAACAGCCAGGAAGACATGACACAACCCTGTTTTACGCCCGCTTGGACGCTAAAAATAGGTGACAGGTGATGCCCCACCCGCACACAGGCTTTACAGTCATAGTAAAGCGACTGCACAGCCCTTAACAATCGACCATCCACACCATATCCCGGCAACAGTTCCCACATTTTATTCCTTATAACCTTATCAAATGCTTTCTCCAGATCCACAAAAGCACAGAAAATCCTCTGGTTAACACTCAGAAGCTTCTCCGTGATCATGCGGAGAGAAAACATTTGATCCGTGCATCCTCTTCCAGGTCTAAATCCGCATTGTGCCTCCCATAAGAATCTTTCCGATTTCTCTTGCATCCTACGTGTCAAAACCTTCGAGTAAACTTTACTTGCTAAACTGGTCAAGCTGAACGCCCGATAGCACCCGCAGTCAAAATGTGAACCTTTACCTTTATATTAAGGCACAATGACTGCGGATCGCCAATCATCCGGGACATCTCCCGTCCGCCAGCACAAATTGCACAGCAGATGAAAGCTGTCCCAGACGCGAGGCCCACCGTACTTGACCATTTCAGCAGTAACTCTGTCTAGTCCCGCAGCCTTACCACATTTCAAACTTCGAATCGCACGTTCAATCTCTTTCATGCTGATGACCTCAGTGTCATCGAGGTCCGTGTCTGGCGTGCCAGTCACGGCGTCACCCCCGGATCCTTCACTAAGATCATGACACGCATACATTCCTCTATAAAATTCACTCCATCGCTGCATGACGTCCGATTTTTCTGAGAGGACGTCATTGGTTCTCGAAAGCACTTTGTTCATTCTTAAAGCTGTCGCACCACTCCGGGACCTTCCAACCTCTTTCCAGAAGAGTTTGGAGTTTTCCCTAAAGTTGTGCGACAACCTCTCGTCCGCATCTATTCTTCACCTTTCACGTACTTCCTCAATCAATGTTTTCGCATGAACTTTCTGCAGCTTATATCTTTCTTTCATCTTCTCTCTCATATGCTCATCGTTACTAGAGGCTAAGTAGTCTAACCATGCTTTTTTCTTCTTTTTTACAGCTTCTCTCACTTTATCATTGCACCATGCATCTCTTCTTTTACTACTACCTCTTTTTGTCGTTCCACATACTTCTTCCGCTACACTTACCATTCCATCCCTAAGGTTCTGCCATGTTCTCTCCGCACATTCTTTCCTGCCATCGATGGTGTCAAGCTTTTCGGCTACCCTCGTGTGATATTTGTCCCTAGTATCCGCTTGCTGAAGCTTCCAGCTTCGGATGCGACAGACCGACTGTGGTTCTGTTACTGCCGTTCGGTAGCGCCAACCCGCGAACAAACCCCTAAATCTAGTAATTACTAGATAATGATCCGTTCCCAGGTCAGCACCCCTGAACACTCGTGTATCCATCACCTGTTTTCGCAGTCGGTCATCCACCAGGAACAAATCAATCATACTGCTCTCATTCTTTCTCTCTCTAGTGTACATATGGATTTTCCTGTGATTAAACATAGTGTTTGTCACAAGAAGACCCTTTTCCTTGCATACAGCCAGTATAAGCTTGCCAGCATCATTAACCCTTTTATCGCCAAACTTTCCAAGCACCGACTCGTATCCTGGTCGAGCGATACCTACCCATCCATTCCAATCACCACATACAACAGTTCTTTCGTTTCCCTTAACCAAATCTAGAACTTCTCTTACATTCTCCCAAAACTCCTCCAGCTCAGCCCTGGACGACGAAGCTACCGGCGCATAAACAGCCAAAAGGAATAACTTCGTCAGTCCCATTTTGAAGCGAACCCAGAGAAGTCGAGAAGTTAAATAAAAATAAAAATCTGTTTCTAAAGCTTGTAAATACACAAAAAAGTTCCTGTGCGGTTTGCTCTTTAATTTTTGCCCATCTTTCAATCATGTTTTTAACGTTTTTAGGTATATCCGCTGTTTGATAAATCCATTTCTGATTTAACTCATATAAAATATAACTACTATACCCAAAGAAACATTAAAACTTCAAGTATATTTCACGAACAAGTTAACCCTCCTCCCCCCGCTGACAAATATTTCACCTTATTCCTAAGTTGAGCCGCTATGGTGTTAGAGGAAGTCGTGATACTGCTTTTTAACTATCATTTATAATCTTAAGCATTTATTCCCGTAATAACACAGATTTTTGCAGCTTTGCTTCTTATTTACCACAGACAGTAATTTATTAATTTAAAAAACATAATTGAAGTACTTACTTTCCATAAAAAATGCGGCACTAGCATCTTCACTCCAGATTTGTCACTTATATATATGGAAACATTAGAATTTCCATTAAAGAGCCTCAGTGGTGAAGATATTCCTGTCGTAATACTTAAAGCACGTTGAATTTTTCGTGTCTGTAGCCTCAGCAACTCCTCTAAACTATTCCAATTCTATAAGTAAATAAAGGTTCTGTAGTACGAGTACTTCAAATTAGGTACAGACTTAGGCCCGCCGCTGATTGCAATTTTTTGTCGACGTGACTTTTTGTCACTTAGTCAAGTGTCAATGAATTCAATGAAAACTATATTGAGTGCGCTCATTATGGTGACGTGATAATACGGTGATAAATAGTTGCAGCGGCAGGCAACACCGGAGTGACGTGACTGTCACTCGCCCTGTGCATTACTATGGGAGTCCGCTCACTGGTGACTTTTTGTAACTCGGCCGACGCCGCGCGTTCGGAGGAGACGTATGCTATTTAAAGTATAGCTATGTTTTGTTTTTAAAGATGTCGTCTTCTTTGCAAGAGGAAGACATTGACAATGAATTATTAATAGAGGAGGTAGAGAAGAGGCCTGCAATATATGCAAAAAATTTAAAGCAATATTCCGATATAATTTTAAAAGGAAGATTATGGGACCTTTCTTCTGCTGGAATAGCTTTGCGAAATTTTGTATCTTGAAATGTCAGGACCTACCAAAGCCAGCAATTCATCAAAAGAGTTTATATACATACGAAGATAATTAAAAAACTTTGGTGAATACTGACGTAATTCAGAATATACGAGTACTCGTATAGTGTAGAATTTTCCTTTAAATAATCTTTCCGTGTATATAGAATGCACCCAGTAGCGTTTTTTCCGTTTCATTTTCTTCTACGTATTTCAAGAGCACAAATCACGGCAACTTCGTTGAAGTCCATTACAGAAATGAACGCGATTTGTTACCCAAGAACAGATTCAGTGAGCGCATCGTGGGTGACAGCAGGTGACAGTAATAATAAATCACGGTGACAAAAAATTGCAATCAGCGGCGGGCCTAACGGGTTATTAAAACAAACAAAATTGGAGAGTAATATTGATCCTTGAACCTGTAACACTGTTAGTAAACTACTGTAGTACTTATTACAAACAGGCGTTATTTTGCGAAAATTCAATAGGCTATAAAATATCTTCATGTAGTACTGCCTAAAATAAAGTCAAAATTACTGTTATTTTTTTTAATAATTATATTCTCATCACTCCAAGAACTTTCGAAATAATCTTATATAAAGTCAGATAAAAGTTTCTTTGTAATTTATATACAAATTCAAAACATTTTTTAAAGTTTAATTACATATAAATATAATATATATTTGCCATTTTGTTCGATAACTTGTTACCATCTTGTTTATATCTAGTGACATGAACCCGATGCTGAAGAAATATTAGGATTTTTATTGATTTATTAAAAAAATGCTACAAATATTATTAACAGTCCTCTCTTGATGTTAACCTAACACTATTCAAAGAATTATGAAGAGACCGGAACAGGCAAAAATCTGAAGGTGCATGGTTATGATTTAATGGTGGATGTAATAACACTCCCCAACCAAGCTCTCTCAATGACTGGCCAAATATGTCTGGCGTTATCGTGATGACACTTGTTTTCAGTTGATCGATTCCGACTCCGTTTTGCTCAATTTCTTACTTGATCTCTCATTAGCGGTCTCATCAGCTATTGGCAATAAAGATCCGAATCCATGGTTTTGGCCGGCCTTAAAAGCTCATAATAAACTATGCCCTTTCAATCCCAACATACACACTGCATCATCTTATTGAATGTTAATCCGGGTTTCGCTACAGTCTATAGAGTTGACTACCCTTTGACCATGATCTTTTTCGCACGTTCTTGTCGTAGGTGATTCACTTTACATCACCAGTGATGAATTTTCAAAAATGGTTCGGGTTCATTACGTTTCAATAGGAATCGCAAATGAGTACAATATTTATTAGGTTTCTTTCAATGAACTCGTATGGTACCCAAATATAGAAAGTTTTTGTACAGCCTTCTTTGCGGCTTGAGTCCCATTTTTTCCCTTTTTTGTAGTAAAACTTCAGAATATATGGAATTTTTTCGTTATATTCACTCATTTTGGCGAACAAAAAACAATTGAAAAATGGCAGGAAAGTGTTTTTACTTTTTACTTTAGTTTCTCTTACATAACATAAAAAACATAAACACTCACGCCTGTCACCCAGAGGGGTAGACAGAGACTACGGACTTCCATTTAGCACGATCCTGACATACCTCTTTCGCCTCCTTTACATTCATATATCTACGCATACACATTCGTCGGTTAAGGGTACTCCTAATGTGGTCCATTATTAAAATATCGCCAATTTGGTTGACCTTCTTCTAGGGCATTCCTTCCCGACTCTGCCATTCACATCTGTAATATAAATTTGCTTTGTCACTCTTCCCTCGTTCATTCTTTCTACATGACCAAACCACCGAAGCATTTTTCTTAATCCTTGTCACAACATTATCTTGTTAACCTCACATACTCCTTAACGACCGCATTTCTACTGCATTTATTCTACTCTCGTGCTTCTTCTGCCAAACCTAACTTTCACTACCATATGTTAAAGTAGGGACCAACACAGCATTGTGAATTGCCGTACGTGCTTTTTTGACACATTTTGACACTTCACAAGAGACTTCACTAGAGTGTAGGGCCCTGTTTACTCTATTTCCTGCGTTCATTCGTCGTTCTATATCCTTATCATATCTCCCATCCCAGCTAAATACGCAACCCAAATATACAAACTCATCTACTTGTTCGATCAAGTCCCCTTTTATTCTTATTTCACATATCCTTTTACTTTCATCTCTTTCAAAAACCATAACTTTCGTCGAACTTGCGTTCATTTTTATTGCCCTTTCTTTTAATGATCTGTTTATTAATGTAACCATCATTTGCAACTCAGCCGCCAACGACGCAAGAAAAACTTGATCATCGGCTTACAAAAGGCATTTGACGGTTAACTCACCCATTCTTAATCCGCATTCTTCGACTTTCAAATTTTGCAAACAACTGTCCACAAATAGATTGAACAGCCACGGGGAAACCACACAGCCCTGTCTGACACCTTTATGGATGCTAAACCAGTCCGAGTAGACCCCGTTGATCCTAACACAAGCACTAGAGTTCCTATAAAGAGATTCCAATGCCTGCATTAAGCCAGCGCTCAACCTAAATGAGTTCAGTGTTTGCCATAGGACATTCCTATCCACTCAGTCATAGGCGTTTTCCAAGTCCATGAACGCATATAAAACCTTTTGGTTTTTGGCCAAAAACTTCTCCGCGTTCATGCGCATGGAAAAAACTTGATCTGTACATCCAATTCCCTTTCTAAATCCCGCTTTCACATCTCAAATTTTTCCATTAGTTACTTTCATGACCCTTTCAATTAGTACCTTAGCATACAGTTTTCCCACAATGCTAAGAAGGCTGATACCGCGGTAGTTTTTACAGTCCTGCTGTGACCCTTTTCCTTTATACACTGGGACTATCACGGCTTTGCACCAGTCTCCCGGTACCCGCTTCAGTTCCCAGCATAAATTAAACATGGTGTGCAGCAGGCCTGCCACCACTTCCTCTCCAGCCTTTATCATTTCGAGTAAAACTCTATCATATCCGACAGCCTTTCCTGCTTTCATGCTTTTCGTTTCTTTCATTATTTCATCTGTACTTATCTCGCTACCTCCTTCCTTTTCTTTCGGAGTTTCTATTTCATTCAGTTCATACGTTGCCTCCTCACTCATAAACACGCTTTCAAAATATTCCTTCCATGTCTTTAAACTCAAAACTTCATCATTCAGAATATAGCCATTCTCATCTTTTATAGAATTCATTATAGGCTATTTTGAATGTCCCCTGGTAATTTTTACGAGTTTCCAGAACATTTTAATATTTGCCTGGAAGTTATCCGATATTCTTCTATCATTTTTATCTATTTTTTTTTGCTTTTTCCTTTCAACTACTTCTTTTACTCTCTTATTTAGGTGTCTAAAAACTGCCTTTTTCTTTCGAAATCATCATTCGTACCGCTAAAATTACCAGCCTTAGTTGCTAGTTGCTAGTAAATCTAGCCATGCTTTCTTCTTTGCTTCAACTTCCGTACTTATCTCATCATCCCACCATAACGTATTATTTTTCCTTTCATTCTTTCTTTTACTAACACCATATACTTCGGTAGCTGCATCTACTAAACCTTTCTTAACATTTTGCCGTACATTCTCCAAGTCTAACTCATTCATACATAAGTCATCCAAACCTCTTATGTTTTCTTTCAGTCTACATTTAAACTTGATTTTCTCACCTTCATCTTGTAACCTTTCTGTTCTAATACGCTGTAACGCAGTGGTAGACACAGATGACTGATGGCGCCAACGCCTGAATAGACCATTAATTCAGCATAAAACCAAATAATGATCAGTTCCTACGTTAGGTCCCCGGTAAACCCCTGTATCTACCACTGCGCCCCTCATTCTTTCATCTATAATTATAAAATCTATCATGCTTCTATCATCACCTTTTTCCCAAGTATACATGTGAATCCTCTTTTGGCGAAAGAAAGTGTTCGTCACAAAAATATTTTTTTCCATACAAACGGTGAGAATTGAGGACTTTCTCCTTTTTCAAAGGTGGTTGAAAAACAAAACAAAAGAAATTCCACATAGAGCTGCACTCGTCTATGCTACGGGTTCAAGCGATCGAGAACGGTATGTGTATAACAGGAGACATTTCTTACGTGGTAGAGCCATGCTGCAGTTATATTACTAGTATAGTTGTTGCACGAATGGGTCGGCTCGACCGGGGAAAGACCACGCTCTCACAAAATACCAGCGTCAAATAATAGCTTAATGCTGATGTGTTTCGTATGGTGAGTGTAGTGAACCGGAGACCCTTTTTACTGGAAACGAGGCATTACAGCTAAGTCGTCACGGATGACAATGCATCTGCATTTTATATATAGATGTAGATGTCTATGGGCCACAGCAACCAGTTACCATTAGGTGGACTGTGTGCTCGTTTGTCATCCTATCCTATAAAAAAACTATCCTTCATGCAAAACGCTGTAGTCGTACTGCGCTTTACACGCCCTTACTCTGATGTCAGACCCCTTTCCGCCATCTTATGATAATATATAATAATATGATAATAATATGACATAATCTCTAACGGCCTGGCCACGGGGATCGGCGGCGCGAACGGCGAAGCGACAGGCGGGGCGAAAATTCGCGCTGCGCGATTTGAGGGCCACGGGAAGTCACGTTTGACGCCGCGACCAGATAGGCCGAAAGTGAAATGTCTTTATCAAAGTTATCTTGATATTGCTTAGATAGTAATTGTTTTTTGATTCAAGACATAATATTTGGATGAGATTGCGGAGTACTTGATTTGAATAGGAATCGGGTTATAGATGGAGAATTCCCCAATAAATAGAATGCATCTAGAAAAAAATTTCGAGTAAATACCAGAATGAGTGTTGAAACCTGCGATTATATTCTTGTTAATATTCTACCAGAATTGGAGATAAAAGTCAATGCGGATAGAATTTTAAGTTGTTTTTTGTCGGCCCGGCATTTTTCGCGGTGAAAACAACTAAAATATTTTGTTCCTATACTATTCACCGCGTCTGCCGCCGCGACTGCCGCCCGATTCCGTGGCTTGTACCGTACTGATTCATACATTAGTTTCATTCGCCCGGTAAATTTCGCCGGTCGCGTCGCCACTCGCCGCTACGCGTGGCATGCTTCATACATTTTTATACATTTGTTTTAGTCGCTAGACGCCTCGCCGTTCGCGCCGCGCGATTTTTCGCTACGGCGAATGTCCCGTGGCCAGGCTGTAAATCTACATCTTTATCGTAAATTGTCTTCTGTGCAAGTTAAGCAACGTGGTGGGTTAAGACTGATCGTTGATTGCCGATATTGTGACTTAAGTATTAAGTAAATAATTTCGTTACTAATTAGCTCATAAATTAAAAAGTATTCTTACTTTCATATTGCATTTATTCCAAATTGGGACGAAGTTCAGGTAACTGTGAGTAGATATTTGAGGTAAACCAGGTGCTACGTCCTTCTCGTTCACTAACTGCCTCGCAGCAAAACAGCAGTTGTCTTCGCTGTGAAATGGCCTCTTCAAAAGTGTAGATATTACTTTCGTTTGCTGTTCGCAGTCGTACATCTCATTTATATTGTAATTAATTATATCGCCATTCAACCATTTTTCAGTCGGCACTGATTTTACTCCAGCTGCGAATACCATTAACCAATACTTTGCATATAAAGGTATTTCCAGTAATTTATGAAAGCAAATCTGATAGATTTCCGAAAATTGTCCTTTGATGTCTATTCCAATTTTAATGATTTCTGTGTCATTATTATTCGCACATATTTCTCCAGTTTTAAAGGTGACTGGTTGCATTCTTTCCACACACTTTATTTTTGAAAATTCTGCAATATCTTCATTTACTTTAAAAACTTTACCTTTTAGACATGTAGCCTTAATATAAGTTCCTGGAAATTTGTTAAATCCTCCAGAGCACACAAACTGCGCACTTTTATCTATTGGTATTGCTAAGTGTCCATCTTTAATGTTAAAATGAGGTAAACTTAAGTCATTGTCTAACACAAGTGGATGATAAGTGTCAAAATCTTTTGCAATATCTAACAAGCAATCTGAAAAATATAAAATGTTATTTTAAAAGGCATTGCATGTTCTATTATGCGGTCAAAAGTCGAACTTATATTTAGACTGAAAACTTACCATTGGCTTGAACACTAAACTTCTTCTCAATTGTTCCGAACACATTTTGAACAACACATGTATATTCTCCTATGCTGCTAACTTTATAATCAAAACTATATGTCATATCATTCTCAGAGAGTTTCTTTTTATTAAACCACCACGTTACCTGTGGAAGACCATTGTATTTTATATTAAGTTCATCTATTAGCATTTTTTTTAATCTTTATTGTTAACAGCTTAAACCCGTGGAGTAATGAGATTTTGTGACAGGTGAAATTATACAGGTTTATTTTCAATGACTAGCCAAATTTAATAAATAAGTTCTGTAACGAGCTAGGGGTTCGTGACAATAAAAACTGCCGATTGAATTACCAAAATTGACACTTTTTTGACCGAACACCCATTACCACAAGACATTAATTATGGCGCGCAAAAGTTCAAAATATATATATATATATATATATAT
Source organism: Parnassius smintheus behrii (assembly GCA_036936625.1). Lineage (NCBI taxonomy): Eukaryota > Metazoa > Arthropoda > Insecta > Lepidoptera > Papilionidae > Parnassius > Parnassius smintheus. The sequence continues at coordinate 10,435,163 of JAUPFT010000021.1, read as the reverse complement.
ATATATATATATATATATATATATATATATATATATATATATATATATATACTGATATGCACTTTTAACAGTTTTAAAAAATATGCGTAAATAAGGTTTCTTCGTTTATCTGAAATTATGCGAAATTGAATGTGATATATGTTCCACAACTAAAGCATACTTGCGCTCGTATGTGTACAAGTTAATGCACGGAACTTTTAGCTACTATTTACTTCCTTAACAATAAAATCGATATTATGATCCCAATTTTCCCTTCATGCTTTATACGGGCTTAGGTACGTCATAAAAGATAAATTTAAAAACAAATACATTTTGACGTTGTTTAACGCACTTCTTGAATAAAATATAATTTTCTACTCCCACACAAAAGACAGTTCAAAATACAAGTTTAAACTACAGAGCGAGGGAAAGAGGTAAAGAATATATATAAACAATTACTTATAGAAAAGATAGTTGAGTTAGGAAGCCAATGATAGTTTAATGCGATTTTAATAATTATTACTCAGACGCTGTGTGCGTACGTCTAGCATTGAGGGCGTTTAATAACTGACTGCTCGGTTAAAATCGGGTAATAATAGGATTTTATTTCATAAGTGTGAACTGTTTATAATTTATATTGAATATGAGAATGGATGCTTATTACGTAATCAATCCATAATATCCCCACAAATTTTTACATATGGACATAATAGTTCAAAAATAATAATACTTCTGGAAAATTTGCTCTCGTTATGGATAGGGTGGTTTTTGAAAGAAAATCAAAATTGGTCAACATTACCTTGTCAATTAATTAATTCATAAAGTAATGTTGTATAATATAATAAAAATTAATTAATAAACAAATAAAATAAACTAAATTAACTTGTCCGATCCACGGACCATCCACCACCACCAATCCACGGGGATTGTAAACATATTTTTTAAATTATAATGATTGTAGGATAATGAAAACTATGAATCATTCTTTCAACCTTTTTCCTGTGCATTTTGTGCACGTAGAATTAGGAACCAAATGCATTAGAATAAGGATTTTTGCATTGAAATAATCTTTATCTGACCTATTTTCATATGTAACGAATTTAGAATAAAATCAATGCCTAATAGCCAAAGCTATTGTCTATTTAAAGAGTAAAAACAATTATGGTTCTGATAAAAATAGCAAAACCTACAAAATGCTTAATTTTCGATCTCTTTTCGAGTTTTAGTATAAATGGCGATGAAGTAGAAGTGCATTTACCTTAGATAGCGATATTTATAAAACGTAGGACCTAATTAAAAGTTGCGCAGTTTCCAATTACGTCACAACGAATAAAACAACATTTAATTAATTATTTTAGTACAAAACTTTACAATTTCAATTAAAAGCTTTACTCTATCTCGCTTATGGATGATAGTATCATCAAGAAAGTAGTCATGTAAAGAAAGACAAAACAAAATCCTTTTTAGGTTTCCGTAGCCAAAGGGCAAAAAACGGAACCTTTATGGACTCGTCATGTCTGTCTGTCTGCCTGCCCGTGTGTCACAGCCACTTTTTTCCGAAACTATAGGAACTATGCTGCTGAAACTTGGTAAGTATATGTATTCTGTAAACCGCATTAAGATTTTTCTCAAAAATAGAAAAAAAATATAGTAAATTTTGGGGAGTCCCCATACTCAGAACTGAAACTCAAAATATTTTTTCATCAAAAACATACGTATGGGGTATCTATGGATAGGTCTTCAAAAGTGATATTGAAGTTTCTTATACAATTTTTTTCTAAACTGAATAATTGGCGTGAGAGACCCTTCTAAAAATGTGTCCCTCCCCTGTGACTTCTAAAATAAGAGAATCATAAAACTAAAAGGAATATATGATGTACATTACCGTGTTAACTTCCACCGAAAATGGGTTTGAATGAGATCTAGTAAGTAGTTTTTTTTAATACGTCATAAATCGTAAACCGCAATTTACCTTTCATTCTATCAAATCAAATATAAAAATAAAAAACATTGAATTTCATAAATATAAACCTTATTCATAAACCGTGAACCAATATTTTCCAATAATAAATCTGTAAAAGGTGCCTAAGTAAATAATAATCATAATACGCGCGGGGCGTGGCTTGATCGGTAACGGGTGCGGAGTGAGCGGGGAGCAGGTTCCCGCCTGCGCTTACGTTTACCCGAGCGGGCGGTCGCGGTGGGTCGTTGACGGTTTTTCCGTTAACGAAACGTTAACGTTCATTTACTTTTATCAACTAGTTAATCAACTAGTTGAATCCGTCAACTAGTTAACGTACTATTGTTATTAACTTTCACCGTAAACCGTACTTTCATTGAACGGTTTTTATTCAACGCTGCGAAGTTCAGTTCTAGAAACAATTTGATTTAATGTATATATTGCAAAACGTTTGATTAATGGATTTATATGACTCAGGTTTGGGTCTGACTGAACACAATTAGTTATAAACCATATTCTACTCAGACGTATTTAAAAGATCATATGATTCTATTAACACAAATCAATTATTATTTACAATATATTTTATAGTATTGTTTTTAATTTTTTTTTCATTTTTTCCATAACTCTTATGGTGATATTGTTCATTTTATATACATTCGTCAATTTGTTTTATTTTACATTTAATTCATACCCCTTGAACCGATCACAACTCACTGTTACCCCTAGTACGTCCCGATATTTTCAATTTTGTACCAATTTTGTACCTTAAGTAGTACTATTTTATGCAAATATAAACAATTATATTAATACAAACAAATTCATACTGTTACTATAAACCTTAACTGAAGAGTTTAAATATTTACGATAAGCCGCAAAAAACTTCTGACCTTCCGCGCAACATGTCATAATCTGTCAATTAAAAATTAAAGAAAGCGAACTTCATATTGTTCATAAACGTAAAAAAAACAAACTACTTATAACAAAAGTTATAGTATTAACTTGTTCTTCTCGGGCGGCACGAATGAGGTGCGTCATTCCACCAATATTGTCATAAGTACTATTCTTAAAATAATTATTTCCAAAATCAATTCCTTAATACGTTACTTAGAGTTAAAATTGCATGACTTGACCGTCGCTCGCAGTCTATGACGTATTTTCAACGTAAGTTTTTTTTTAATTTGTCAGTCTGTTGTGTTTGAGTTCTCGTTTATTGAACGAGACGCACAAGTTGAATTCATAAACGTCGTTGACGAATTCAACTAGTTGATTCATAAACAGTAAAGGTTAATACGTTGACAGGAGATATCAACGGTTGATTTAACACCCAACAAAGTTACAACGAACTACAAGAACTTTTATATTATGTTAATTGCTGCTACAGAACCCTTCGTGGGTGAGTCCGACTCGCACTTGGCCAATTTTTGCACTTCCGCTCCTCGATAAAAGTAGTCTCTATAATACTGTCCGGTTACACTACCACTACACCAATTTTATTGCGTGATTGTGTCTGACAAAAACTAAAATAGGCAATTCTTACAATTATCGACACAAATTTTATATATTAAATATAATATGCATTTGAAAGTCACCTTTTCATAAATAAAAGCAAATATTATTCGTTAAATTGTTGTAAATCTATATATATATATATATATATATATATATATATATATATATATATATATATATATATATATATATATATATATATATATAAATTCTATATATCATAAAATATAATTATTTTAATACCTACCTTGGCTTTTGGTATTGCAGAATTAGTGCAATACAAGTTGCGATTTGCATCATCTAAGAATAAACTTGAAAAAGAATCATACGTAAAACGTGGCTTATGTCCAACTTGAACATTCCAAGTGCCTGTTTTGGACAGAACGAAATTGCTCACGCGGCACTTGTAGCGGCCACGATCTCCACTCCTTACTTTTGAGAACATTAGCTTTCCTTCTGCAATCATTCTGTTTTTCTACAAAATTAATAAATATATTTGCTTAATCTGAATTCATTAAAGTAATTAGAAAAAAATATATATTTATCGTTTAACTAGCTCGAGAAAATCCCCTCCTGGATTTTGTGACGGCCCATCATTATTATTAATAATTAAATTCAATATAAGGGGCTGTCAAAAATAATCTTAAAAGATATATATTAACCAATACAATAACATTAATAAGCATAAAGTTAATATAAATACATTTCAGACATTAGACAAATATAAATATGTAAATATATAATAAAAAATATGTAAATTAAAGGCAAAATATTGTCTTTCAAAAATAAATAAATTTATAAAAAAAACTTGTAAAAATATCTAAAACACGATAAATAATAATAATACAAGTCGAAAATATTATAAAAATTAAGATAGTAGAAGATAATTGGAAAATTGGGAAAAAAATTGTCTATTTTAAGGACATCGTGTATAAAAGAAAATTTTCCTAAGCTAAAAAGTATTGTGCTCATGTATAGATGATTTGTATGGAGGAGCTGCCGGAGACGCATACCCGAGGTGGTACATATATATGGGGTGGTCGGGTGCCCGACTGCTTGAAGTACTAGCACAATGTCTAGTCCTATTAGGGACTTATGATAGTAAGCTCTATTATACTAAAGCATTATTATGGAAGGTCTCCATAATGCATAAGCATTACGATGCTAGAGTTATGGGTTGAAGTCCCATATATTAGACATATAATAGTAAGGTCTATTATGCAAAAGCATATCTTTCGGATTGGGATGAGTGTGTTTGGTAGCACTTTTAAGTGTAACAGGCATATTCAACTTCATGTCTTAGTGCATTAGCGCTATGATACGTGGAGTTTTGTTCACTAGCGTTTTAGTAGCGTGCTACTAAGATACGTTTGTGTTATTTTTAGTTAACAACAATACCAATTTTGTAACCAAAGTCGATCGGGGTCATGTGGGTGTGTTGTGAGGGAGCGCCATCCGTGTGATAGTTGCATTAATGATTACAGCTACTTGCGGTATTGTGTCTTGTGATGGATCTGCGGGTGTGCTGCGCCCATTTCGACGCATTCTTGTGGTTCTGGTCGATGGAGGTATGCGGGTGGTGATGTCTGCTGGGATGTATGAGGGACCTTGGGATCGTGTAAGCCCGACGATAGTAGTATTGATGCTTGTTGCGTTCTGCATCATTGCGTCTCTGCGATGATTGTTAGGTGGGACGCTATTCTCAATAGCGCTCTCTGCGTCTTGGTTTGACTCACACCTAAGTAGCTTTGCCCAAGTCGGGTCCCTTCATTACGGGGCTGCAGACTGTCTGACCTCCATGATGTTTTATATAACAACATAATAATACATCTCTGTAACTTTCCCACCTTTGAATGATTGAAGGCAACTTGTTGGTGGGTGAGACAAACATGATCGAAAATGCTTATACTCAACGTCAGTTACACAAACCTGATGGAAAATTATTGCTAACATATTATAACTGCCCTTTGGCTATATCTGCCGTTGTATTGGTTGGTGGAGCATATGTGTCGACCTCATGCGGGTGGTAGCTGGAGGGAAGATTTGAGGAGACTCTCAAGGCTGCGACCGAACACTGGGACCCCATTCCCTTGAGGTGAGCGGTAGACCTATGACACGCTCTGCGGCTAGTAGCCGTGCTGATCAAGCAATCGGTAGTGATGCCATACACTTACATCACGTCTGTAGGAGCGGCCGTCTGGCAGGTGGTGGCGCTCACGGAGGGTTTACGGCCAGTGTGCACAGCCACAGTGCAAACCGTGTGACGTACATTCACTGTGGCTGGATTCGTTCGTATTCTGTATGGCGTTTACACGCATTGATATACGCGACTTCGGTTGATGTTTGCGCTTACGCACTACCAAGGGGCCAAGCCCTCTTTTACTGGTTCGCCAGTTATTTTGCTGTGGACTACGGTCCAGTTCCCGATTTAACGTTCCCTTCGGGGGAGTGCATCAAAATGGTCGGCGCTTACCGCGCACGGCGTGTGTGGAGCCGTGTGCCTCCCTTAATTTTTTTTAAATAAATGTAGGAGAGCGAAACCCCTGTATTTTGTATATATACATATTTTGAGCCTTTTCCAAATGGGAAGGGATAATTAATAAAAAATGAATAATGTAGACCGGATACAAGTGAAATAGGGACGTTTTCTATTCTAAACCTTTCTCGAGCCCTGTCTTCGTGAACGGGGTTCACTAAGCTTATAAGGCACTACCAACAGCTTTCGATTGCTGTAGTGAATATTCATTCTTCCAAAAAACACCTAAAAGAACTAAGTTATTAAACACACAACGTAAATAAGGGTCCTAACTAAGACGATCACGCCAAAAATATTACAAACGGCCTATTATTAAACCTTCAGAGAGAACATTTAGAAAGATCAAAACATTTTTATTAATCCTGGTCACATTTATGTATAATTTTGTTTAAAAAGGGAAAATTACCTTATTATAAATAATTTAATATACTAAGCGAAGGGGGGGGGGGGAGCATTACAATATGAACTTTCCTGTTATCATGGTCACGGAATATTTTTATTTTTTAGACATGCAGGCATCCTCATGCTGTTTTTATTCGTCTTCCAGCTGATAAGCTAGTACTTTAATCACAATTACAATTTATCGGTACCGGTGGAATCGAACTCAGTTTTCTCGCATACTATAACAGTCATATAAGCCGAGAGCTTAGCTTCTGAGCTTTTTATTATTAATAATAATTTTCAAATAATTTGTTTTTACTTTTTTAAAATCAATCGAGAAAGTAATAAAAAAGTCATATTACGTATTTAAAACATTAAGACAAGTTAATAAATACATATAATATACTACACCTTGTACCACCGTACATAATCCGTACGCTCGTGAGGGATATTGCATTCAATCTCTGCTGCTTTATTTTCCTCTAAGTATATGTTGGTAATAGGACCATATTTGTCAGGAAAATCTGTGAAATTAGTATATTACGTTTTAATTTAAAAAGAAGTAATTACGTGGGAGCTAAATGTAACCCTAAAAGAAAGTTTTGTCACGCAATAATCAATATCTAATAAATCTAAAGCAATAAAGCTATAGGCAAAGTAAAGTTGTAGCCACTGTTTTCATTAAAACAACAAGCACACAGTCCATATGATGGTAAGTGAATGCTGTGGATAATAGGCATATAGAAGTATTCTCGATTAAGAACCAAAATATAAATGCGTTGTTACTTCAAAGTTACTAGCAAAAAGGGTCTTTGCTCTATGCACTCAACAGCAACAATAGCAACAGTACTCTTTGAGAGCGTTATCTTTCCCCGCTTGAGCCGACCCACTTATACCGCAACCATAATATAGCTGCAGCGCGGCTCCTGCACGTTATAACAGTTTGCTTAGTAAGTATGAACAAATAAAAAACATGTATTTTTTACTATTGGGCGTTTTAGCTGCATGAGAAATTTCGATGGTTGTTGTCAATGGTTTGGCAGTTGATAATGTCAAAATGTGTCGACATTTCTATATAGTAAAGTTTGGCAAGTCATCATGAATCATTTACCGCCAGAACACCGTTTCCAAATTGCGCAAATTTACTTTGAAAATATAAATCTATTCGCGAAGTTCATAAAGCACTTCGTCCATTTTGCGGTCACCATAATCGGCTTAGTGAGCAAAAATTTCATGTAGTTATTGATTCGTTTTCGCACTAATTTTACTCATCTTGATTCAAAGTCATCAAAAAAACAAAAAATGTGCGTACCGAAGAGAATATTGCTGCTGTAGCGCGAAGTGTTTAAGAGGACGCCCAAATGTTGAATCGTCGCCGTTCCTAACTTGTTGGCCTTTGTTCTTCAACTACGTAGAAAATTTTACGTAAGAACTTGGCTTATAAGCTTATACAAGAATTAAAGCCAAATGACCATTGATTACGTCTCATTTTGCTGATTGAGCTAATTTGAAACTGGTCGACGATGAGCATTTTCACCAAAGAATTGTGTTTAGTGATGAAGCTCATTTCTGGTTATATAACTTCGTGAATGAGCAAAATTGCCGTATATGGAGCAAAGATAATCCTCATGCCACTAACCAATCACCATTGCATGCATTCAAATTAATGCCGCCGAAGATTAAGTGCGCCGGAGTGTAAAGTTTGTTACGGTTTACACTCCGGCGCCATCATCAGTCCTTATTTATTTTGAAATGAGGAAGGAGCTGCCGTTAATTACTTTTTACCGGAGAAAGAGAGTTGAAACTATCAACAGGAAAGTTATTTCCGATTCGTAAGTACCTACAACTTTTTTAAGCTATAATAACAATAAAAAAACTAAAAAAACCTAATGTTTCGGTTAAAAACTGCGGCTTAAATATAATAAACATGACGAAATAACAGAATCATCTAAAAAATAGCGATGTTACTTATCACATGGAAGAGTTTAGTTTTATTGATTTTGTTTATAATAAATAGTAATTATAATTACGTATGAATGTTAGGTCTTTTTCCTTATCGCTTAAAAATATTTCAAAGTCAAATACAAAAAATAAATGAAATGCAAAATTACCTACCTTGTTAATCATAGAACTAGAATATTTAGAATTGAAATATCTACGTAATTTAAAATCTACAATTTTTTTAATAGAGTGGTACAGTGTAACCACAGGAAAATCTTCGTTACGAAATTATTGATATAAATAAATATTATTCATTGAAGCATGTACTGGAAGAAGCTACACAGTTTGCAATATTATATTTATATGGATTCATAAAAAATGTAGTGAATTGAATCGCACACAGACGAGCGCGCGTACGCGTAGCTGTTTTCCATAAATAACATTATATATATAATAATAATAAATAAATAAAGCTGAAACTAAATTTGGAACAATGTAAATCTAAAAAAACTCTTATGTAAATCATAAAGATGTATAAACGGTGCCACTTCGACATTTTTTAATAGGGATCTTAATTTTTTTTTCAAAATCACCCAGATCCATAAATTTTCAAGTAACACTCAAATAAAAAATAATTTCACAGTCCTATGTATTTGTTTATTAGATCTGTATCTTACTTGCCTTCTATCTATTAAAACACTCAGGCCTAACCTCGCTAATTCGTCAGTAAACCATACTGTCGTTAGATGGCGTCCTCATTGATTGTTTAAATGGCCTTGAATGATAAACGCACGCATCATTCGAGGTCATTTGGCTCGTGTAGTCCCCTTAACGATCAATTTATTGCAAAATCAATTTGGTGATAACCTTATTTCCAGAAGTGCTCCTGCTAACTGGTTCCATCGTTCGTGCGACTTAACGCCTCTCGATTATTTTTTTATGGGACTATGTAAGTCATTGGTTTATGCCGGCAAACCAGTAACTCATGAATCATTGGAATCCGTTATTCAAGCTACCATTGACGCTAAATGGCTACGCTAAAGTCTTCGCTTAACAAAGTCTCGGATGGGGGCGACTAAATCTTGGCCAATTCAAACCCCAGAAGACACAAGTTTGCGCGTTAACCGCTAAAAAGAACCCCTTTGTCGAATCTCCTAAGTTTGAAGGCCGTCTCCTTGTTGCCTCAGCTAGCACCAGAATCCTCAGCGTTTACATATCGAATTGTGTGCAGTTTCGCGGTCACTTGGAGGAGTAGGCCAAATTGGCCTCTAAAAAGCTTGGCGTGCTCAGTAGAGCGAGACAGTATTTCATGACGGCACATCGCTTGCAACTTCACAAAGCGCAAGTTCGGCCTCACATGGAATACTGTCTCATCTCTGGGCTGGGGCATCCCGGTGCCAGCTCCTTCCACTTGACCGCATCCAGCGCAGAACGATTCGAATCGTTGACGAGCGAATTCTTTCTGATCGGCTCGATTCTCTGACGCTGCGAAGAGATGTTGCATCTTTTTGCATTCTAGTTTGCATATATCACGGGGAGTACTACGAAGAATTGTTAGGATTAATCCCAGCCGCCAAATTTCGTGAAAGCACTACGAGGCAAACGTCTCGATACCATCCACACCATCTGGATGCTTAGCGGTCCACCACTGTACGTTTCACAAGGAGTTTTCTTCCGCGTACGATCTCTCTGTGGAATAGTTTGCCATCGGCGATTTTTCTGGACTGATACGACCCAGGGACCTTCAAGAAAAGAGCTTACTCCTTTCTAAAGGGCCGGCAACGCACCTGCAATTCCCCTGGTTGCGGTTGTTCATGGGCGGCGGTAGTCACTTACCATCAGATGAGCCGCATGCTCGTTTGACCCCTCTTCATAAAAAAGACCATGTAACTCGTAGCCACGACGTATGTCGGTTATTATCATTATTCATTATTTAAAAATCAATCATTATAATAATCGAAAATTCATTCAGAAAATATTTCTGTCATGTATATTTAAAGTTCTCAAGCTCTTAAAAACAACCTTGATTATAAAAATATTTGAGAAGTGAAGTTTAAATTTATATAAAACATTTGATTCTACGGAATTAATCATTTGATGATTCCTAATAGCACTAATCACGCTCTACCGTAATCTGGTTTTGTTTTATAATTGGTTCGTGATTAAACCTATAACCATGCTATAACTAGCCCCCGAATAATGTTACTCTTGGGTTTTCCCCACAGATAACTTCGTTTGCGTTTCTCCAACACAAACGTAGAGTAGCCAATACTGAGTATTCTTACTCTAGAGTTGGTGAAAGAAATGAATGTACATTTAAGCCAATTAAAATCGAAGTGCGATTATTTATTTAGCGCAACGCAAAATGTTATGTCCACATAATTTGCTGGATTATAATAGGTAATGTCAACAGTCACTGAACATTAAAATATTCACATGAGATGTCAGTTAAGTAATGATATCATAATATCCAGTTGCATTGTAGTAATTTTAAATAAATAAAATGTCTAAAGAAAGGGGAAAATTAGCCCACAAAAACTCAACAGCGTATAGAAAACAAAATGTGTAATCTAAATGTAGCGGCTGCCATTAAAATACATTTGGGATAACTGGTTTACTTCATGAATTTTGGCGGTATAGTGATTAACTCTCGCATAGACAGTTATTCCAGGATTAAGATTTGGTAAATCTAGAGTATTTAGTGATTTAATTTGCAGATGAGACATACAAGTCTGGTCGAATCGACTCCTAGTAGTAATAAAAAGTTGGTAGTAAGTGAACAATATATCCGAAAAAGAAATTTAATTAAAGTCCCGTTTGGAACTACGCCTGCAGTTCATAATCATATATTGTTTTCTCGGTCACAAGTATCCGATCGAATGAGGTGTACAAGTTTCTCGTTCCCTACGAAATGTTTCATTGAAGTTGGGAGTGCACAATGCGAGCCACTATTCGATTATTCGCTAGTTTCAGTTATAGGATACGAATTGCCTTAAATTCAAATCCAATTCTATTAATTGAAAACTCTAGTCTCTAGTAAAATATTTTATTACGGAACCCGGATGTAAAATATCAAGAAATTCTTTTTTTGACGGAATTGTCGTAAAATCCGTTCTTAGTGAGCGGTTACATTGCGAAATATAATAATAATAATAATAATTCTTTACTGACATTTTTTATAGTTCACATATAGTATAAGATCCCGATATAAAACGACCTTCACCGAGATGCTTATTTAATGAAACGTATTTTATATTTAATTTAATATGTCAATAAATCTAATCCATATGGGTTGCCTAGCAAATTTCAGTCCAGAGTATGTTTAATTAATAATTAAAAAAAAATATTTTTTAAACATTTCACCGGTATGATTACGAGATAAATTCTATACCAATCGAAGGTATGAAGCCCATAGAATATGCAAACGTTAGGTTGCTTATTCTTTTGCGGTCACAACTATCGGGTTGCCAGGTATAAACAGATAAATCTGTACTAGCATTTTGCAACGGTCTGTTTATTGAATGAAATTTAAATGAATTAAAGATTATTTTATTCTGAACACGGTGGTATAGGGTTGCCTGCGAAAAATCGGTCCAGAATTGCGGTTGCCGAATTTTAAAAAGTAAAATATTGCTCCGATTGAATGTGTCCGATTGAAGAGGGGCACAGCATAGCAGCTGTTTAAAGTCCGCCCACTTAAAGAAAGAGAGTGCGCATGCTATTTGGGCTTGGAAAAGAAAAGGATAGCCATAGACTCGTATATACTATGCATCATTTTGGAGTAGAGTGTCGCTATAAATACAATTGAAAAAACGTGCTACTATTTATTGTTGGAAAAAATGGCAAAAAAGTGTTTTTTGTGTATCGGATAATGAAATAATTGATTTTAATGATGAAACTTTTAAAAACTGTGTATTAAAGTTAGCTTTTCGTAAAAAAACACTTTAAATACAATTTTGTTGAGCTACCCAGTGCGTCTCTATCATACCACGTGCTACAAAAAGTGACCGTTTTGAATAAAAAATATAACGAAGAATTTCTTAATTTTAGTGCTGAATATACAGTAAGTACATAATAATTGAATCTTTAAAATTATCTTAGCTAATACATCTTCTATATTTTTTTCATGTTTAAATAATTGTTAGTAAAATTCACCTATGGTTTTGTTAATTTTCGACACACATAATTTTTTCGTAATTTACTTAAAAACGGTAATTTATAAATTAAACAAGAAAATGATCTGATTTCCTTTTTTTTTGTAACAATTAATGAGGATGTTTTCAATCAACTATTTTTATAAAATTTATAAAATTTATATATCAAACATTTTCATTTAATCGAAAAAATTATTTTTTTAGGAGCATACCGATGTATCTGCTACTGAAGAAGAATCAAAACAGTTGAACCCTAGTGTCGATTCCTGTGCTACAGTTGCTGACGATGAAACGAGTAATGTTGAAGACCTGTCCCAAACTTCTGGGGACTTTGACAAGGCAATAAAATATTTTTTAAGTTTTTAAAAAAAATGATATGAAAATCTATTAAGTGAACTTGTATTTTAAATTCTATTTATTTTTATCGATATTTACTCAAATAATGATTTAATTCTTTTAGGAGCAGTCAACATCAACAGCATCGACATCAAGCAAAATTATTTGCCTTTTTTGTATGTATTAAATTGTATGTATGTAGATAAAAAATATAGCGCAAAATTTTGACGATTCGGTGATTCTCTCCAAACTTCAACATCAAACTATCGCGTACCATCTGCCTTGTTACGCAGTGTATTAATCGAAAAATAAGCGGTCCACGGAAGAATCTACCCATTCCAACTATAGTAAATATAGACAGTTACATCAGTTGGCCTTTCAATCCATATCGAATTTCATTGAAACAGAAATAATTGAAAACAACAAGGTTATGTACTTGGCTCAATTATTTTTAAGATACCAAGCTTTATTGTTAGAGTTTGGAAATCATGAAATAGATTTCGATGATATTCAAGATTACCGATGTAAAAACGACCGCAAAAAAAATTAATGAAGAAATTCGATGATCGTATTACGATTGAAGCGTCAATGGGAATACGTAACAAAAAATTTGTGTATAAAACAGACATGGACGTCTCTGTAATGGCAAACAATTTCAAACTTTTGGAGACAAGAAATGATTATGAGTTTGAAAATGTAGCATATTATTTGAGAAGCTGCATTAAAAATATAGATGCTCATCCGCTTTCTCGCAATATAACTGCTGATGATGTCATTCGTGGAGAATGTGACATTCCTAAGCAATTAATTGATTTTATACGAAATCTTATCGAAGGGCCTAATTTTTCTTTGACTTTAAACAGCTGCTATGCTGTGTCCTCTTCTATCGCATGGGATGGTCGCTTAGGACCTCTCAGTCGCACACATTCACTCGGAGCAATGTTTTACTTTTTAAATTTCGACAACCGCAATTCTGGACCGATTTTCCGCAGGCAACCCTATACCACTGTGTTCAGAATAAAATAATCTTTAATTTCATTTAAATTTCATTCAATAAACAGACCGTTGCAAAATGCTAGTACAGATTTACCTGTTTATACCTGGCAACTCGATAGTTGTGACCGGAAAAGAATAGGCAACCTAACGTTTGCATATTCTTTGGGCTTCATACTTTCGATTGGTATAGAATTTATTTAATAATCATACCGGTGAAATGTTTAAAAAAACATATTTTTTTAATTATTAATTAAACATACTCTGGACTGAAATTTGCTAGGCAACCCATATGGATTATATTTATCGACATATTAAATTAAATATAAAATACGTTTCATTAAATAAGCATCTCGGTGAAGGTCGTTTTATATCGGGATCTTAGACTAATACTTTTTTGCAAATATATACAATACATCATGAGGACCAATTTAAAATGGATAGAATCCTGAATCTCCTAGCTAGGTTACTTAGTAACCCGTATTTAGGAGATACAGTACTATCCTCTCTGTTGATAAGGAATATATTGTTGTATTGTTAATTTATTTTTTTGTAGGAAAAGAAATAAAATTTTAAAGACATAATAAATGATCTCTCGCTCTCTCTCTTTGTGTATGTGTTTGTGAGTGTGTTCGTGCGTGTATATGTATTAATTAAATAAATAGCTATATTAAATTTCAAATCCAGTCAGTGGTATTTCGCTTACAAATATATATATATATATATATATATATATATATATATATATATATATATACATATATATTACAAATATATAAATATATATATTGATTGTGACAAGGTTACTTACCGTTGACGTGGACAATAAATCTTTCTTTAACTTTGCTTAAATTGTTTTCCGCATTACAGGTGTATGATCCAGCAGAAGCTTTGTTAACATTTTTTATTATTAGAGTCCCATCAGATTCGAATAAGTACCATTCAGATTCTAGACAAAGAAAAAACATATTATAGAAACTTGAATAAATAGGTCTTTTATAATCTACACTCCTCGTATAATATACTTGCAGGCGGTAAAAAATAATCCGTCAACATATCTTGTTTTGTAGGTATCGTAAGAATCTACTTAAGCAAGCTCATCGAGATATAATGAAGGCAAATATTCAAAGGCTTTCAAATATTTTTATTTCCTTTTTTTGATCATTGTTACACCCATATAGTAAAATGTCTACTAATTCAACACTATATTTATACCGCTTGTCGGTATACGCACACGTCTTCTTAAGTTATCCTTTGTAGTATCTGCACCAAACACATGTATCATAAAACATTTTTTTTCAATCATGGTTGACAATTTCAAAAATCGGGATCAAAAAGTAATGACAGGAATTAAATTTATAACAAATTTTCAAAAAAAAAAGCGCGCAAGAACAAAGGCATTCATTCGCTCATTTAATCCATCTTCCATCTTTTAACCTGATTCAGTGTAACAAATAATATGTAAATGTCGGTGGTAGGATGCAGATGAAAATTTACAACCAAACCTAAAATGATTTGCACAAATACTGGCTTTATCTGAAGTACGAATTCCGGACATGTTTCTATGCGTCAGGTAGTGAGGCTAATAAGCCACTATCAAAAATACTGATCCGAATACTTTTTTGCAAAAAAAAAAAATAATCATACTTATATTTAAAAGATTTCCATTCCACATCCATCTTATTTTTGGTTTAGGATTTCCAGTAGTAAGACAAGGTATCCTTATGACTCGATCTCCAACGACAGCTTGGATATTTTTCACTGATGTGTTGGTGAATATTTCAGGGGGTGCTGCGAATTTTTATTTTGTTTTATTAAATACAAAAGAAGACATACATTTAATTATTTAATATATAACAATATTTCTTGTGTAATCGTTTACTGTTATTAGTGGAATCGTTTACCACGGCCAATTTTTCCGGATTGAAACGACTTAGGGACCCTCAAGAAACGGCCTTACTTCTATTTAAAAGGTTAGCAAGGCACCAACAATTCCATTGGTGGTGCAGTTGTTCTTGGATGGCGGTCGACACTTACTATTAGGTGAACAGCATGCTCGTTTCCCCTTCTTCCATAAAAAAATGACTGAAATTTTTAAATTAGCCAAGCAACTTGTTTTCCTGTAAGGTTTTGTCTCGTAACATACGTGTATACGCCATATTGATAAAAAAATATAAACAAAGACAAACACCTAGGTAGACCTGAAAATTTTTAACTTCTTGTACTGTCGCGTCGTGCAAATATTAGTCACCCGAGAAACTTTTTTCCTTATTGATTGTGGGATCGTTGAATTATATGGCCGGTTTATTGCTACTTTAATCTGTTCCGCGAGGTTATAAAGGTTATCCTGCGAATATCTTTGTTAAAAATATAGTCCTAGAAAGAACTCCCGAACAGACTCTCTCTTTCCCTCGCTGAGTGTCTTTGAACTTTGTAAAACTTTTATCAACTGAAAAGTACCTAGTCTCGGTACCTTAAGTCGTCTATGATAATGAATGACAAGTATCTAAGTTTTCTGAATGCTTCTTAATTGAATTTGAGCAGCGAGCAGGCTGGCTGAATACGTACTGGGGAGCAAGGGATGTTAACCTCCAAAGCAAAAGAGGGCGTTAAAGTGGACGAAAAGACCCCAGCTACGCAACCTGGAATGAAGGAGGCCATGGCAATTTACTAACACGATGGCTGGTCATTGTCACTATCATCTTCTCCAGGCAAACATCAACCACTATGCCGACGCACAGGATTTGCTTCTGCAGAGCATGGCACAGTGGTTGATTGAGGTAGCGGTGGTCACTGAGCCATACTTCGTCGGCCCTAGGGATAACTAGGTAAGTGATATCGATGGCCTAATGGCCATCATATCGTCGAGAGCTGCTGGCGCTCCACCTTTCGCAATAGTTGCGAGGGGTGAGGAATATACAGTTTTTTTTTATAGAAGAGAGGGCACCTGATGTTAAGTGACTACCGCCGCCCATGATCAACCGCAACACCAGGGGAATTGCAGGTACGTTGCCGGCACTTTAGAAAGGAGTAAGCTCTTTTCTTGAAGGTCCCCAGGTCGTATCGGTCCGGAAAAGGTAAACTATTCCACAGAGAGGTTGTACACGGAAGAAAACTCGAAACGTACAGTGGCGGACCGCCAAGCATCCAGATGGTGTGGATAGTATCGGGACGTTTGCCGCGTAGTGCGTTCACGAAATTTGGCGGCTGGGATTAATCCGAACAATTCCTCAGAGCACTCTCCATGGTATATGCGAAAGAAAATGCAAAGAGATGCAACATCTCTTCGCAGTGCCGGTGAATCGAGCCGACCGGAAAGCACTCGGTCGTCAACAATTCGGGCCGCTCTGCGCTGGATACAAGTGGTAGGAGCTAGTACTGGGGAGCCCCAGCCCAGAGATGGGAACAGTATTCCATGTGCGGCCGAACCTGCGCCTTGTAAAGTTGCAGGCGGTGTGCCGGCATGAAATACTGTCCCGCTCTGCTGAGCACGCCAAGCTTTTTAGAGGCCAATTTGGCCTTCTCTTCCAAGTGACCACGAAACTGCACGTCACTCAATATGTCGACGCCGAGGATTCCGATACTGGCTGAGGCAACAAGGGGAGTGCCTTGATACGACAATGGGGTTCTTTTTAGCGGTTAACGCGCAAACTTGTGTCTTCTGGGGGTTAAACTGGACTAGATTTAGTCGCCCCCAATCCGAGACTCTGTTCAGCAAAGACT
Source organism: Parnassius smintheus behrii (assembly GCA_036936625.1). Classification (NCBI taxonomy): domain Eukaryota; kingdom Metazoa; phylum Arthropoda; class Insecta; order Lepidoptera; family Papilionidae; genus Parnassius; species Parnassius smintheus. Next base: position 10,417,648 of record JAUPFT010000021.1, on the reverse strand, counting down.
CGACTTCAGACACAAGTTTGTCCCGGCACTCGTAGACGTTTTCCCGAGAAATATTGGCTCGGCCGGTGTAAAGAACATCACCAGTGCTGTCGTCTGCATAATAATAATACAATAATAATATTCCACAACTATCACACAACGCCATCTAGTCCCAAGCTAAGCAAAGCTTGTGTTATGGGTACTAGACAACTGATAAACATACTTATATATTTCTAAATACATAAATATTATAGATAAATTACACCCAGACACAGAACAAATGATCGTGCTCATCACACAAACATTTTTCCTGGGTGGGAATCGAACCCACAACCTCCGGCTTAGCAGTCAGGGTCACTAACCACTAGACCAACAGGCCTGTCAAAAGCAATGCATGTTACGGGTTTGCAAAATATCATTGATATGCAGAAGAAACAACGTTGGCGATAGCACGCAGCCTTGTGGAACACCAGCGTTAATAGGCTTGCAATCGGATCTTGCACCGTTTAATACGATATTGATGCCCCGATCTACAAGTGATTCAGTAGAGAGAAATAATTCTCATATAATATTTCTCACCGAACAGATTCTCGTATTTCTTACCAAACAGATGCCTTGCTGAATTCTAGACGTTCTTGGGCGAGCTAGGGTCTTTATTTGATTTCGGGATGCTATGACACTCATCTGTGATGCAAGCATGCCTCGTGTCAAACATTAACCTTCTAGGCTCAGGTGTATTGGTAGTCTGTAGAGATTGCAACTCTGCTCACTTCCTGTGTAAAAGCGAGGCACCAGTACACCATTCATCGCAGAAGACTTCTCCGAAACTATCTAGTAGAAGAACAACTATATGAAAAGTACAAAGAATGGTGGAACGTTCTACAGCTGGCTATTTGCGAGGCTAAGAGTTACTCAAGAGAGGAGCTCCTGGAGATCCTCTATCATGATCCATGAGGGCGTCGGTATAAGATGATCAAGGACAAACATAGATCTTTTGCACCTCCACTCACTGAGACTCTCCAACCCGGATTTGTTGAGAATGTGGTGATCACCTTATTTCCAAACCGGGTGGAGTGATCACCGCCAGCAAAGGTACCTCCACAAGCGATATAACAAATACAGAATGAGGTGCCACGAGTGTCACAGGAAGAACTTGGCACGGTTGTCTTAAGACTCCGAGCGAAAAATAAGGCTACAGATCCTGACGGCATTCCCGCTCGCACCTGGATTTTAGGCCCAGAGAACATAGGGGAACGATTTGACAGGCTACTTGATGTCTGTCTGGAGACGGTTCCCCACGCAATGGAAGACGGGCAGGCTAGTTTTTCTGAAGAAGGATGGGCGCCCCGTGGACTCTTCTTTCGCTTAATGCCAAATAATATTGCTCAATAAAGCAGATAAGCTCTTCGAGCGAAGAATAGCCCATGGCCTCATCGGGCATCTCGAAGAGTTAGTTCCCGATTTGTCAGACCAGTTTGGCTATAGACTGAATCGGTCAACGGTAGACGCAATTAACCACCTCAAGGCCCAATCGGACGAGATATTAGCGCTGGGTGGGGTGTTATTTGCAGTGTCCCTATATATTTCCCATGTTTTCAATATCCTGCCCTGGGAGTGCATTAAGGACACTGAGGTATTACAAAATACCTCCTGTCTCAGCCGAATAATCGGTAATTATCTCTCTGAGCGATGCGTTTGTTATCCAGGGCGCGAAGGCAGGATATTAAGGAGGAATATATCATGCAAAGTTCCACGGGGTTCGGTTTTAGGACCGCTTTTGTGTACCGCATCTTCCTCTTGCATAGTCCTTCCTGCTGGCATAATCTGCTATGAATACAATACTAGTCACTGCTCGGGGGTGAGACTTATGAGGCAGCCGTTCAGCTTGCCACTTAGTCTTTGGCAATGGATTTGCAAATGACAAAAACATGTTGTCGGCAGAATCAAGATATTGGGACTGGAAATGGCGTTAAGCAAGTCCAAGGTCATTTGTTTTCACAAGCCTCCAAAACCACCGCCACGGGGATCCCACATCAGTATCAGTGATGTGCGTTTTCAGTTTGGTTCCAACATGAGGTACCTTGGACTCATTCTTGATAGCCGTTGCGTTTCACGAGCACTTCGAGTGCTTAGCCCCTCGGCTAATGGGAGCAGCAGCTGCCTTAAAATGTCTGCTACCCGATTTTGGATGCGAATTGCCACCGCCTCTTCTTGGGGGTTGTTCGGTCTACGGCTTCACCGCCTCCATGTCCGCCAAAACGCATGACACGGCACGCGTTTCGGCGGTATCCCCCCCTTTGTATATAGTAGCGGAGTTTCTTACGTCTTTGTGCGATTGGCGCTCGGAACTTCGCTACACTTCGGGCTTCGGAACACCGAGAGTACCATCTTTCTCCCAAAGAGTGGTAATTGCGGAAGTTCCACACTTGGCAGCTTGTGCTTGAAAAATGGGAGGAGTGTCTGGCCCACCCGAAGGCATTAATTTGGACTTTTGTAGTTGTCCGTCCGGTCCTGCCAGACTGGACGATAAGCGACACGGGTCACTGACCTCTCGGCTAGTGCAGGAGCTTTCATACATAAAGTAGTCATTGAGTTGGACTGCGGTAGTGTGCGAAAGTGTTCCCGTAGCCCCGACTAAGGGTGAAGAGATTATCAAGGGTTTTAGCTGGTAGGAGTCCGGCATAACATGTCTGACGCTTTCGCGATAGACGGGTAACCATGACTTATACTTGCATTGTGTCTCAATAGCTAAGAGCTAATGTGTGAAATTGAAAGTTTGACATGATCTTTGTATTTCCATATTCATCTTAAGACTTAATCTTTGGAGACACTATGCAAGCTTTTATGAATTATACTAAGGTATTTCATTAAACATTACCCCCACACTAGTATTTTTTCCTGTATCGTGGAGGCATTTTACATACATAAATTGCATATGGACAAACATCCGGACCCGGAACAATTACTCTTAAGCCATACAAATACATGTTCCGCGTGGGTATTCGAACCCGCGGCTCTCAGTGCTATAACTCATTGCTAAGCTACTGCGCCACGGAGCCATCATAAAAGCGGATCTACCGTTATGATTATATCGTGATTGTTATATGGAGGTGATTTCTATATGATAGGGTAATAAACGAGCACGCAGTTCATCTGGTTGTAAATAGTTGTTGTGACCTATAGAGATCTACATGATAGATGTAGATCATATCGATTAAGAATCAAAATGCGGATGTGTTTTCACCCGTGAGGACTAAGATGAAATAATAAGGGTCTCCGGTTCTCTACACTCACCATACGAAACACAGCAGCATTAAGTTACTATTTTACGCTTGAGAGTGTGGTCATTCTCCGGTCGAGCCGACCCATTCGTGCTACAACACACACAGTTCCGCCTACTAGGCCTGGCTACTAGCTCACGATCGCAAAGTTATGATTTGGAGGGTTCCAACAAAGAAGAAGGGTTCTCCGCAGGGCACGATTTGACTATGTCAGTCGTAGAGGGGCCAGACCTGCGTCCTAGCATACTGTTAGTAAACAATTTTGGAGCCTGTCTGTTCTGTCTGTTTGATTTCTGATAATAAAGTCACGGAGAAATTCATGTCAAGTGCAAAAGACGGGGGTGCACTAATAAGTTAAAATAAAACTTTAATTATTGTTACGAGTTTAGGGTTCGTGACAAAAAAAACTACTGATTGACTTACCAAAATTGACACTTTAGTTACCGAACACCAATTACAACTTAAAGCATACTAATAATTAATCACAATGAACACGTAAGTTCACATTTATATCGCTTCGTAGTATTTGCTTGAATCGCCTATTCAATACTGCCTCAGTCGCGGCCCTTAACAGCTTTATACAGGGCCTCTTCCACTGAAACATTTAGAATATTCCAGCACATACGGGTCCCGACCGACTAGGTGTAGAAAGTTCAAGTGTGGAATTTTCTAGAAAAATTCGCTCTGCTAATTGATACTAGATGGCGCTGGTTCCCTGTACTAGACATTAGTTATTTATTTATTTATTTATACTTTCATGCACAAAGTAGTACATATGAGGGACTTAGTGCCATAGGGTATTCTCTCCTAGTCAACCATTAGGATAAACAGAGATAGACATTTTGGAGGCGGTGCAGCAATAATCAAATAGAAAGGATAAAAAATATATCATATACATGCTCGCAACACCGCCCCCTCTTAAGACATGCTTGTCCAGAGCATTATCGGCCCCATAATAACGCGCCAGTCAATCCACACGGACGATCTTAGGAGTACCTCTTGTACCTTTCTGAAACGGCTCCGCAACGTCAAGGGCTGTCCTTTCCCATGGTGCACCAACATTGTACAATTTCAATGCACCTCTACTACCAGTGTGAGGTCCCTTCACAGCCGTACAACTTGAATATTTGCGACACCAATCCTCGACATCGTTACGACAATGGACCCAGTAAAACCGTTCTCGTATCTTTACTAGAGTTCGTTTAACTCCTAGATGGACTCTTAAACAACTATTATGGTACAACTGTAGAAAATCCAGTACTTTAGCTTAAGGAACAACCATTTGCAAATGACAGCTGTCTCCCCGACTATGTTCCCATTTACGGAACAGGACTCCTTCATGAATCAGAAATCTGTCCCATTGGGCCCACTAGCTTTTCGTAGTCGAACTCATCGCTGAGACGTCGCTCCACTTGGGCTTGGGAGCACTGGCCTTCATCCATTCCAGAATCGGCTTGATGTCTGAATTTTCCTACTGTGCATGTTGTAGGCTGTCCTTCCTCCCGTTGCTGAGGTGGTCTGTTCTGAGCATCCTCCACAGATACCACTTCCTTACCCTGTTGCCTAGTACAATGTTTGCAATCTTCAGGACAAGGTCTTCTTGACAATGCATTTGCGTTGCCATGTGATTTCCCGCTGTGATATTCGATCACAAAGTCGTATACTTGCTGCTGCTGAGCGGTGCTGTAAGCTGCACTACCCTCTCGAAATCGATCACCTACTCTTTTCACAGTTCGCTTAGAGCAGTTGGATCGGAGATGGCCCCATTCTCCACAGTCGTATCACCTAGGGCTGTATCCTTTATTGCGATAGTGAATTGTATCTGCTGCAACCTCCCTGGTGCGATGGGAACGATGATTGAGCCATACGGCTTCCCCCTCCAGTGCATGGGCCAAGACGTCCTTAAGCGTTTCTTGGTACCTGAGCCTTACAGCAGCTCTGACTTCAAGGTAGCGGATGCTGTTGATGAATCTCTGCACCAAGTTCCCTTCAATGAGCGCGGATACAGACTGGTACGCTTTTAGAACCAGCTTCTCCACCTCAAGGGCCACTGCCTCCAGTTTTTTTTGCTGCGTTGCACGCGATTGCTTTAAGCTGTACACGAAAGACGTGTTCTAGGTGAGCGCCGCCATATCTAGCCTCCAGTGCCTCAAGGAGCTGCACGTAAGTCACTTCTTTACTGAGAACTTCCAGAACGGTTAAGGCTTGGTTGCGTAAGCCTAGTGTGAGAGCAGTCATGGTCTGACTTTTATTCCAGCCGTTCGCCTTCATGATAGCCTCGAACCAGATTTTGTAGGCTGACCATTAAAAAGTCTAGTACGGTACTGTAGCTACATGGAGTAAATACAAAGAGGAGACGGCCTAACAGTTGCTTAGGCCGTGATTTTAACTAGGTCCTTACGTCATCACAATGGGCGTGGCTTTAGTAAGTTTACTGTCAGTATTCTTCCTGTGCGCTTACGTGTCCGAAAATCGCAAATCGGTGTATTTTTGTAATATTAAGAAGAAAAGGATGAAGTATTGTGTTTTATCATGTAAAAACTACTCAGATAAACTTTATGTAAGTAATTTTATGCCTAATTTATTAAAATACTTCTAGAAAAATCTCTGCATCGGCTTTAAAATATAATTAAATATATCCGACACTGGGTGGCGACATTTTGTATTATGGGAACTAAAACTATAAAGGTACCTAGGAGGACTTAGTATTGGTAAAATATTCATAGCAAGGTGCTGAAATTTGTTTTGTATTCAGTCCTAAAGAATTTTTAATCGCTAAAATATTATTATTGTAGTTTTTTTAATTATTTTGAGAAAAGGGGGTCATCCACCGTCAAGTAAAAGAACAGTCAAAAATAACAAAAGACAGGGCCGTAATTAGAATCCAATTATTTTACCATGTAGTACATATATGTGCAATTGACGTAGGTTACTGAGTACTACTATCTTGAAAGTATTTTAAATATTAAAATGAAGGAAATTGTAGTTAGGCTGATTTTTACGATATGTTTATGTATATATAAGTGACATTCTACACGTAAATTAACACTTAAATACAATTCAAATATGTTTAGCATTTCATAAAAATCAATCTTCAAGAAATATTCATTTTATCCCTAGTAAAATAATCTCCTTGAAACTAAATATTCTACGTAAAATATTCAAAGTCTCTTTAAAACTTTTCTTTCACAAGACAAATATTACAACAGTAGGTCAGTTAATTAAAAAGCTCACCTAGATTATTTCATCTTCGTAATGAATATTCGTAATTTTCGTAATTTATTCGAAACTTCGTAATTTATATTTGGATATATCGGTTCGTTTGAATGCAGTTTGTATTTAACTTTTTTTAATTATTTCATTAGAATGAGTTAATTTCATATTGTTGTTTTATTCTTTATATTACAACCTAATTTGAAATAAAATTTTAGATTTTTACTGATTTGATAAATAAAATTATATTAATTACAGTAACTTTTCTATTTGTTCTCCCTCAGAAATATTAAGTACTATATCGACACATACACAATAGTCCAGCCGTTTCAGCGTGAAAAACTAACACATACACAGTAAATACTAAGCGTGGGATAGAGTCATGGAGAAACGAAGAACCCACAAACATTTGCTTTTATAATATTAGTGAGATTAGTACGACTATTGTTATAGTAGTAGTAGAATTTTTTCATAATAAGATCGGTATTTCAATTTAAAAAAATAGATGTAAGTATCGATTCATAAAATTGATATTGAAAAGAATACTTCCTGGTACGAAATTTCTGAGTACGTCCCCTTACATACTACACCAAACGTAAGGTAGCTAAACTGCATTGCAACATCGATATGGAACTATGCGAGTAGTTTTACTACTTTTTGGTAGATAGAAAATAGTTAAGTCGGCGGGACTTAACACCCTCTCATCCCGCCAATTGTCACGCGTCTTTACATAGTGAAATCTAATTACAACACCTCCTCTTTGTTTTGCTCCGTTTGTAGCTACTACGGGAGCTGTGTATTCCATCGCCAAGTTTGAGGTCGTTCAGCGTTTTCTTCATGTCAGCAATCACGTTGGTCACTTAGTCGATTTGGGTTTCAGCTTCCGACAAGCAGTTGTCATGTTGAGCAACCTTATCCTTCAACTCCCTTATCTCTTTTCCGAAGGTAGCGTGAAAGTCCTTCATGAGGAGCATCTGCTCTTCCTTATCGCGTTTGAGCTACTCTTCCAAACGACGGGCATATTCCTCATGCCCACGCTTCAGCTGTTCTTCTAACCGTCGGGCCTTTTTCTCCTATCGACGCACCTGTTCCTCCTGTCGGCGGGCCTGTTCCTCCTGCTGGCGGGCCTGTTCCTCCTGCTGCTCTTTCAACTGACGGGCCTGTTCCTACTGTTCGCGCTGCAGCTATTCTTCCAATCGACGGGCTTGTTCTTGCAGCATCAAAATCGGAGCACCTAAGTCAGGTGCTACAGATGTGGGAGCTGCTGACTGGACGGCCTCCGTGGCCGTCAGCTGGCACTCTGACATATGCGGCATTGCACCACCAAATCGTCTCTGGTCCGTCTTCTGCTGGCGGTGACTTCGAGTACAGACACCCTCCATCCTTCTGACACCAATTGCTACGAGCTTAGGGTTCGTGACAATAAAAACTGCCGACAAAATTGACACTTCAATAACCAAACACCAATTACAACTTAAAACACACTTATAATTAATCACACTGAACACTTAAATTCGCAGTTAAATCGCTTCGAAGTATTCGTTTGAATCGCCAATTCAACACTGCCTCAGTACCCTTAACGGATTTATACAGGGCCTCTTCCACTGAAACATCTAGAATGTTCCAACACATACCGGTCTTGACTGACTGGATGTAGAAAGTTCGAGTGTGGAATTTTCTAGAAAGATTAATTCTGCTTCTCGACACCAGATGTCGCTAGTGCCATGTACCAGGCATTTATTATGGCGCGCAACATTATTAACTGTCCAAAATAATTCATTGCACTAGTAGTATTCTTCTATAGCTTTCTTCCAACTTTGGTTCTTTCGATATATAAATCCCAATTTAGACTGCATCGTTGCTCTAGTGGTAATAAACGTGACTGCCGATGGTGAGGTCCCGTGTTTGAATTCAGGGTTAGGCCAAAAAAATACCAGTTATTTAGTTTTTCCTGTCAAGAAATTCTCAGTAGTGGTTCGGAGACAGGAAGTTGGTGGTGTCTCACCCCGTACCTCGGAAAGCCGTTGGTCTTGCGCCCGATTTTTCTTCGGTCGTGTCGGTTTACCGTCCCATCAGACTATGAGAGTGAGGGAATAGAGAGTGCACTTATCTGTGCGCGTACACTTGGACACTATAATTCTTTCCTGCGGCGATGGCTAGTCTACGTTGAGGCTGGGTGTTGTAACCGAAATTCGGTCTGGAAGACATTATGATTTCGAGCGTTTATTATTTTTAAGCTATTTAAACGATCTTTTTGGTGACAGACAGCATTTACACCATAATATTGTATTTCTGATTAAACTAATCACACATTAAATATAATTTATAAACCACGCTTCTAAGATTAAGCACATTTTTTAAATACTAAACCTTTTTAACATTTCCGACGATTAAGACCGATTTAAACTTCGACAAGTACAGTTGTGAGTTAACTTGCGAACCTGGCGAGTTAAGTTTGAACCTCGTTTGAACGGCAATAAGCGAGTTAAGTAGCAAGTTAACGATTAAGTTGAACGGGATAGCCAGCCGAGTTATTTTTCGGCGAGTTAAGTGCGAAGTGCTGCCCTCCCGCGCGTCTCCCGCCACCCGCAACTAAACTCGCCGTTCGTGGAAACGAGCGAGTTTAGTTCAGTGCATAAGTTGACAGGACACAACGTTTACGCGTCAAAACGAACATTACTGTACTTTTATAATGAAACTCGCCACAAAGTTTGTACCATACTGTATATTGAATATTTATACGTTTTATATTAATTTTTAATAATAAAATGGACGGAAGATAGCACGATATATAAATTCGTACAGGAGTATTTAGAACACGAATGTTTATATAGTAGTAGAAGTTCAAATTGTAAAATTAAACCTGCTCGCGATGCTGCACTCATGAAAATTCTTTAACAATAAACACACTTCTCTGACTGGATCATATAATTCTTGACGTAATCCTAGAACCATCTTAAACGACAACCGAAAAAATTCTGTAGTCTTGAAACGTCATACTCGAACGAACTCTCTGAACTAATGTCTTTAACTAAACTCGCCACGAATACATTGTTTGTACGCTACTGCCCACTAAACCATTTACTGTCAACTGCCCCGTAACTAAACTCGCTACTGTACTTGTCGAAGTGTAAATCGGTCTTTATTAGAAAAATATTTTTTTCTTCGGCGATAGACACCAGTAGCTGATCCAATAAAAGTACCGTCATGCCAATTTTTCCACGAAACACTTAAAATATTTTAAAACTTAATTAATTTACCATCTACGTGAACTGTGTATGTTAGCCTAACATAACCCCCAAAGTTCTCGGCTGTACAAATGTAAAATCCGTCGTCGTGAAGCTGAATTCTTGAAAGTACTAAGATTTCGGAAGCATTCAAATATCTGTGGACAAAAATGTTTTAAATCAGATCGTTGTAGACACTCAAGCCTACGTCGACTCAAAGCAAGATATTTAAATATAACGTTCAGTCGTGTCGATAAAGCTTTTATTCCCAAATAGCTAGCCAAGCAGCAATGCCCGGCTTTGTACCGCATAAATACAGCTTTTAGTCACTGATAGCCTACTTAGTTGACAAAGATATCTGAAATTTTAGTTCCTGATTAGAAATTCTCCCAATCCCAAGGAGGCTAGAATAGGCTACTATACAAAAAAGTGAATAGTTTATTTACTAAGAAAATTATAAACTGTTAATCCTTTTTTAAACAATGTAGAAAATACATACCTTGTAACATTCGTTTGTGATGAAGTGAATAGCCATTTAATAACAGGACTTGGATAGCCTTTGACTTTACAAGGTAAATTGAGGTTACTTCCAACCTGCACCTTTATATTAGTATCTGTAGGTACATCTATGGTCACCGGTTCTGAAAAATAAAATGTAGGAATTGAACTATATAATGTAAGATTAATAATAATTTGAACAATTCACTTTGTTCAAAAGTGTTATAAAATATGCACAATCACAGTATACACACAGTTTAGACTCAGAAAATTTACGCTTTATATAAATTAATCAGATTTTTATCGCTTCGCGTAAATTATTTTCTATTCTTACGTTTATCACAACTTATTTTATATTTCCGACGTTTTTAATGCTTTGCACTACCTTTGGTCACGAGGCAGGGGAGGATTTTAATTAATTTTTATTTAGGTCCAATTTACACATATTATGTCCTAAAGTCTCGCAGTGTTACGTTAGGGCTTAAATTGAAAAAATCGAAAGTAAATAAATAATTTTGTCAACAAGCAGTGCGATGAGTCCGGTCACGGTCCTAAAAAAATCCTTTTAGAAATATGTAGATGCCTGTGCCTGGCAGTAGAACGTATAAAGGCTGTTATGGTTCGTTGTGGCTGAATTTGCTGTTACTTTTGCGCATGGAACCGATAAGCGATATTTAAAAGAAAAGGACAACTTAAATCTTTGATTATATTGTCATTCTAGATACATCACAATCATCGTCTCTACTATTTTAAGATTTACATAATTTGAGAATTACATATTAAAGTTTACATGGCTATTTGTGTTATTTCACCTATAAGTCATATAAAGATCTGTAGAATTTATGAAAAAAAAATCTCGCGCAGCACAAAATGGTATTCCGTTAATATTTGTGAGAAAATATATTCTTCCGGTATAAAATGTTTTAGATTTAAGTATATTCATAATAAAATTATAAAAAAAACGTTACTTTTCGTAATAATTTAATTACGATTTCTGAGATTAGATTAAAATTCATTTGATTATTCGACGCCACCGGTATAAATCCAGTAACACTAAATATTACGGGAAGATAAGATTTATGATTTTCTTAACGATACATTAAAAAATATTAGTACTACTTTAAAAAATAGTAGTAGTTAAATATTAGTAGTATTAGACGTGATACGTTCATAAACAAACAGACTGACAGACAACAAATTCCAAAAATGGTAGAAATGTATTTAAATATAAACTTATTTTTAGTCTCTCTCAATTATTTTGTCACAAAATTGTAAAATGTAAAGAAATATGCTATGTCTGTATAGAAGAAGATTTGACTTACAAATTAAGTGCATGTGCAACATTTCAGCTGCATTTTTTAAGGAATAAAATGTAATAGACAGACTTAATATATAGGTGAGTTGCTCGCCCTCCAAGGAAATGGGAGGCCAAAGTTCAAGGCCTATGTTCAGCAGTGGACTTGTGAAAGGATGTAATGACGAGATGATGATGACGATGATGATAGACCTAGCTTTGGCACCTATTGATTTAGCACAAATAAATACAGACTTACCAAAAACTTTAAGTGTCGTAGTCTTATTGGTGGAACCTAATTTGTTTACAGCTTTACATATGTATTGCCCCGAATTTTTACCAGATGCCTTGAATCTGTCGAAAAAAACTAGAGTGAGCCGTGCATTGGTGCTTAAGCTTAGGCATGCATGAATAAGAGGAAGGTTACAAAGTTATGAATTAGTTGTAGATGACGACATAACGAAACGACCTCTTATCCCTGGTGGTTCAGCTATTCCTTGCTAACGGACCTTGGTAACGGCGTGGCAGGGAGTGCTAAGAATATCCGGTAGAGGTTCAGTTGTCACCTAAGATGACTCGATCTGGCAATATTTAAAGCACGCACCCTGAGGACTGACGAGAAGATCCTGGAGATGGAAAAGAGATAGACAAGTTGCTCTAGGATATTGTAGGACCATCTGAGACGCGAAGGGAGGGAAGAGCACGTTAATCCTCTAATCCGTCAACTTGTTCTATATCCGGATCGGCGAACATCTGTACCAAGAAGGTATCGGACTTGTCGTCCACTATCTCTCGTTAATAACGTTGTAAAGATTGAGTGTGTTGACGAGGAATATGTAACTTATACCTAGAGTCACCAAATGACATTCGTTGAAGGTCATAGATTATTACGAACTGAATTGGACACATCCCGATGAGGTGCAAGAAATGCATGAGTATATATATATATATAGAGTCATGCTTTCTTCCAAAACTTTCTATACGATTTTAATGGAACACTTCCACGCAAAACTAGGCATAAGAGAGAACGGCGAGCTGAAAGTAGGTAAATTCGGGATAGGGCAACGGAATCCAAGAGGCCGGCAGCTAGCTTAATTCATGAAAAAGAGGGATTACTCCTGATGAACTCTTCCTTCAGAAGCGGCTCAAGTCAAGCCTCAACGCTTCAACAAAATAAAATTGACTTCATTGTGACGACCAGGCGGCACTTGTTCAGTGAAGTCTCAGTGGTCGCAACAGTGGAAACTGGTGGCACCGTATAGTAAGAGGCACATTGATCCTTTGTGTTAAGTTGGAGAGGTCAGGTCTAATGAAGTCAACGCTGCGTCCCCTTTGTGCCTTACTAATCCAAAGCCCTGAAAACTTTCAGTTTGAATTTAAAAAAAAGTTTTCTGTGCCTAAAATCTAGAATCTTCGCACGTCGTAAAACTCATAAACACTTTAATCACACTCTGAATCTCACGATTAATGCAGCTGAAGTCTTCATTAGATATGGCAGCAGAGAACAAGACAGATCTCCAATTGACGATTCGCAATGACCCTCGAAAACAGCACGTAGATGCGGCTTGAAAGGGAAATCGGTATATAGTTCTTCAATAGAGCGTTAACCTCTTTCTTAAAGTACAAGATGACGAAGGTTGTTCTTGTTGACCGAATTAAAGAGCATCTAAAGGACTATAAAAGTACCGGTTTTTTATTCGCTTTCATAATCTCAACTGTAAATCGAGATTTTTCCATTTTTAGATAAAGAAGAGCCATTCTAATCTTGCTTAGACTAACGTCCGGGATATCATCAGAATAGTGCTGGATAAAACTTGCTCTTGTGTAGTTACAACACAATTGGCGTGTGGCTCCAATTAAATTGTGTACAGCTGCCCGTAGAACCTCTCAATCTTACCCATAATCTCAGTTGTCCTGGAAACGACGCTACCAGATTTGGTCTTCAACTTCGACAGTTAGTTAGTTAGTTAGACAAAAATATATCTGGTAAAGACTTTGGAGCCTTGGTTTCGCTCAATCGCTTTTTAATACGAGCTTTATTAAAGTTGCGTACTCTCGCCATATCTATTTGGAGATTCGTCTTTTGAGTTACTTGTATGGTGTGTGCATCTCCTCTACTTCCATATCGGGATGTACTGAAGTTGGTGCGTAAGCCTGTATGATCTTCAACGAATATCATTTGGTGAGTTTGAGTACGAGTATAATGTAAGCAACTCTGGGCGACATGCTCCTAATTTTTACAAAGTTGTTAACTAGGGACTTGAAGACCACAAATTCGACAACTCCTTCGGAAAGATGACCGCCACCCCGATGATGGAACAAGTTGCTGGATTCGAGAATAAATGTATCCCACCTCTGTCTTCCCAACGCAACCTCTTATCAGCTTTATTCATCTAAGGTCTCCTCCAGCGATTCTTAGCATTCCTTGTCTCACCGTTACCGTGGTCGCTACTGCAGTCAATAATAGCGGGTTTACCGGGAAATCGCGACCACTTTATGGTGTAGATATTTTTAATTGTAATTTTGATGTTATCAGAAATATGCTGCTGCTCATCTACTGGTTTGTTTCCCATTATCACCACTTACATGTACAGGATGATATAGATTAGTGGATATCCATCAATAAATAGTAACATGGAACTTGTAATCTCTCAATAAGTTGATATTTTACGCTTACTCACAGAATACCAAAGCCTAAGAGCAGCTTGCCTCTGTATTTCCAATGGAATCCTTTTTACTCATAAAGAGGTATTCTATCCTTGTCCTCAGGGGTAGTAAGGGGTACAGCTGAAGACCAGTTTTTCATTCTTAATCGAAGTTAGATCTACGTGTTTACGAACTACAGCATCTACTCAAAAAGTATAAAAAATGAGTACTTGTAACAATTATTTACGCGCTGTTGGGAGAAAAATTGAGACATATTGACTTTGCATCTCTTTTATAATATATAATTTTAAATAAAACTAGTAATCATACCTTAAAGTGTTATCCCTGTATATGCGGTACTGGTTTCCATCGCTTATTTCTGTTCCATTGAATGACCACGTAACGTCTGGTATTGGTACTCCCTCTACTAAGCATTTCATTGTGGTTTGTTGACCAATCTTTTGTATTAATGTCTTATGTTTCCTATCTTTAATAATAGGAGCATCTGAAAATATAATTTATTAATTATAAGAACATAGATTTACAGCGTGAGTTATGCGATAAGTTAGACTAATCCTAGTCATAAAATCCTTATCTTTAGGAAGTATAACGAAAGCCTATAAATATTGTTATAACACAAATACTCGTAAATATAGATTTAACATACTTTTGTTTACGATCTGTCATAACCCTGAGGGCATCCGCTGCGTTAAGTGGGACACCTGTTCGGTTACAAGGGCGCGTGTTTCTCTACTCCTCTGTTTCTTCAAAATTCAAGGACTGCCCGCTACACGCGGCCCGTGCGATGGGTCATCGAGACAACCCATCGCATGATCATGCTCGCGTGCTTGGACTGGGCACGCCTTTTATTAATGATTCAGTTATTATTAACGAGCATCTCGATCTTTATAGAATTAACATGGTGGAGCCACGCTGCAGCTACATTATGGTTGTAGCACGAAGGAGTTGGCTCGAACGCGGAAGGACCACGCACTCACAGAATACCAGTGTAAATAAGCAGCTTGATGCTGCTGTGATGTGATACTTTCGTATGGTGAGTGTTGAGAACCGAAGACCCGTTTTACTGGAATCGAGCGGTCCATCTTAGTCCTCAGGAGTGACAACGGATCTGCATTTTGATTCTTAATCGAGGTTAAATGTAGATGTCTATAAGCCACAGCATCCACTTACTTAGCAAAGAAATTATTTGCTATATCCCCATATTTATTATTACAGGTTCCATATTAATCAAAGCAATGCAGGTGTTGGCATTATTATTGTTATTTTTAATAAATATATATAATTTTACATGTAGTAGACCCATGCTACTGATACATTATGGTTGTAGAGTGAATGGGACATTTTTATTTTTAATCTAAATCAATTTATAAATCTACTTACCTAATACTCTTATCAAATTTATTTTATTATTTATCGTAATAGAAACAAATTGTTTTTATTAAGATACATAATATAAAATTAAGTGAGTATTTATTCAAGCATATCTCTGTTTAAAAAAATAATAAAGATATTAATAGTTACTTTGCAACAATCCGCTCCATTAAATAAAATGATGTGTCTTACCTTGTTTGAAGAGCTAAAAAGAAATTTAAGCCCTTAATACTGTTGAACGGAGTGTAGTCAAGTCTGGCAAGTTTTTCAATGGAAATTAATCTTGTCACCGGGGATGTACGGGTACAAAATTAAATTTAACACGGACAACGTAACGTTTTTCGATATAATCCATTTTTTTTTTTTGATGAAATATTAATACCAAGTTAACTTTGAATAATACTATATTTACGGATTTTATCGCGTTTAATTAACTATTTTAACTTATTTTTAAATCCCGACGTTTCGGGTGCTTTACAATACCCATGGCCACGGGGGGATTGAGATGTTTGACGTCCCAATGTCATAGTTATCCCGGCTACCTTCAGTTTTTGAATATTAATTTTTGGTCCGATCTACGCAAAACGAGCTAACAGTATCTTGAAGTCTTGCAGTGGTATATTGTTAATTATAGGATCCCAAGCAGATGGCGGCACCCAACCATCCTCTCTTTTGAAATTAGGATGATTTTTGATTTCAAATGCACTAGAATCCCTATAAAAAGACCTCAATGCATGTATCAAACCAGCGCTCAACCCATATGAGTTCAGTGTTTGCCATAACACATTCCTTTCCACTCCGTCACAAGCTTTTTCCAAGTCCATGAACGCACAAAATACTTTCTGGTTTTTAGCCAAAAACTTCTCCGCAATTATGCGCATGGAAAAGACTTGATCTGTACACCCCATGTGTTCCCTTTCTAAAACCCGCTTGCACATCCCAAATTTTTGCATCAGTTTCTTTCATAAAAGTAACTTGTAACAATAATACATTGAAAACAAATATTTTTTGCTCTGAAGATGTGCACTTTAATAGAAGCGAATCACTGGGTAAAATTTTAGGCTTTGGTATGGAAACAATAAAAGCAAATGTAAGTACTGAATCAAAGTATCCTATCAGTATTCTATCGACAACCATCGTGCGGATTGAATGCGATATAGTTAGTTCATTTGTCAACAGGAAAGCAAGCCATATAATTTATGAATTTGCACTTAATATACCACCTGGCAATCGAATAATAGAAATACCTAGAAACTTGATTTATTTTCCTGTTAACTAAAGTTCCATAAGTGCTATCAATATAAAGTTATTGAACGCTGCGAATAAAGAGATAAATTTACGAGGTGAAGAAATATAAATGTATTTACATTTCCAAAAAAATATGATAAATTTCAATAAAAGCCCGTCTACTTCGTGTATCTAAGCCAGTTTTAAAAGAACATCTCATAAAGGCACACCTCTTTAGCTAAAAAAGAAGCTTACTTAAAAGAAGTTCACTTTCATTCCCCTTTCTTTTAATGACTTGTTCATTAATGTAACCATCATTTGCAACTCGGCCGCCGATGATGCAAGTATGACGTGATCATCGGCGAACAAAAGGCATTTGATGGTTAACTCACCCATTCTTAACCCGCATTCTTCAACTTTCAAATTTTACAAACAGCTGTCCATAAATAGGTTGAACAGCCTCGGGGAAGCTACACAGCCTTGTCTGACACCTTTATGGATGCCAAACCAGTCCGAGTAGACCCCGTTGATTCTAACACAAGCACTCGCTCAACCTAAATGCGTTCAGCGTTTGCCATAACACATCCCTGTCCACTCTGTCATAAGCCTTTTCCAAGTCCATGAACGCACAAAAAACTTTTTGGTTTTTCGCCAAAAACTTCTCCTCGATCGTGCGCATGGAAAAGACTTGATCTGTACACCCCATTCCCTTTCTAAATCCCGCTTGCACATCCCAAATTTTTTCATCAGTTTCTTTCACAAATCTTTCAATTAGTACCTTAGCATACAGTTTTTCCACAATGCTAAGAAGGCTGATACCACGGTAGTTTTTACAGTCCTGCTGTGACCCTTTTCCCTTATATATTGGGACTATCACGGCTTTGCACCAGTCTCCCGGTACCCGCTTTAGTTCCCAACATAAATTAAACAATGTGTACAGCAGGCCTGCCACCACGTCCTCTCCAGCCCTTAGCATTGCGAGTGAAACTCTATCATATCCGGCTGCTTTACCTACTTTCATACTTTTTATTGCTTTCATTATTTCATCTATACTTATCTCCCTATCTCTTTCATCTTCTTTCGGAATTTCTATTTCATTTAGTTCACACTTCTCCTCGCTTATAAATAGAGACACATTCACAATCTAGCTTGTACACTCCTGCATACCTGCAAGCTACCTGAGAGTGTGAAAGTTAATTTTGGCATTTTATTTTAACGTGGAATTTGCCGACGACGTAACATCTTTGTTCAGTGCTAGTAGTGAATATAGGTCTCTACTAATACACACTAACTAATTAAGAATATTGTTTTAGATATGGCAGCATGAGAGTTAATTTTGGCATTTTATTTTAATGCGGAATTGTGCTGGCGACGTAACATTATTGTTCAGTGCTCCAGAACTTTTGATGTTTTTGTTTGAAATACTGAATGTAGGTATTTATAAATCTTTGCAATAAGGTAATATTATTAGAACTAGCCTAGTGCAGGCCAACCTCCACCACAGTGAAAGTGCGTCGGCTCAATTACGCAAGTGGTTGGAGGCACAAAGGACGGCCATAGCCCTAATACAGGAGTCATGGTTTGGGGCTGGTAAAATTATAGTCCTAAATAACCTAAAAGGTAAGTTATTCTACAACTTTGAGCACGATAAGCCTAGAGCGTGTATTTATATTACTAAATATATCTGTGAAAAACCATTAACAGATTTCTGTTCCAGAGATATGTATGCCGTAGCAATACAAAATACACAGGAGGGAAGATTAGTCGTTGCCTTGGTCTACATGCCTGAGGAAAATACTCCTCCCCCTCATAATCTCCTCAGGCTGGTGAATTTCTGCAAGAGGGCCAGACTAGAGGTTGTGATCGGAATGAACTCCAACGCGCATCATCCCTTTTGGGGAATGGAAAAACCCAATGAATGAGGTAAGATATTAGTTGAATACTTATTTAGCACCAACCTTACTATTTTAAACACTGACACTGAACCAACTTTCATAAATAAACGTTGTCGCACAATAATCGACCTCACACTTGCAGCAGAAGGAGCAGCTAAACCAATAACGGGATGGCATGTGTCAAAAGAGGCCTCATGCTCAGACCACAGATGGATCTGCTACGTACTACAGGTTGATATCCCCGTTATACCACCATGAAAAAATCTCCACAAGACGAATAAAATAGATTACCTCAATAGGCTCACGTCTTCGCACGCGGATGTTGGGGGAACAAATACTATGATATATGCAGATCAATCGCTCCTATATGAACAGGTAACAGCTCTTACTAAAGCCATGATCGATAGCTACCATGACTCATGTCCAGTAATTACTCCACCAAAACATGCTGACCTAAAGCAAACGTGGTGGGGTAACTAAACAGGAAACGTAAGAAGGTAAGAAAAGCACTAAATATGGCCATGAATACCTCAACGAATGAAGACTGGCTACTACATAAGAAAGCTAAGGCTAAATACAAAATATGTATCAGGTATTGATGCTCAACAGAGTGGAGCAAATTTTGTGGTAACGGAAACCTGTGAACAAGCGGTTCAGATAAGGAAAATCCTAGCTAAAGAGAACACGCCGGGATCCATCTCCTTAAATAAACTTGACGAAAGCTACTCAACATCGCCGTATGAAACCCAGCGCATCCTAATTGAAACTCACATCTCAGGTTGCTGTGTAGTTCCCCCCCAAACGGGTTCCCGCCTTGTCGTGGCGGGGGGGCTTAGTAGCCGTAGCTTGGTCTCCCACGGTGAACAAAGAGAAACCCACGTGGCTGGCCCTGAGGTGGCCACTCCGAGTGGGCTTGGGGAGCCCACTTCGGATGTGTGCTGGTGGACTGCAGCGAGTGGGGACTCCGCACCCTCTACCGCTGCAGTCGAGGTGGAGTCGCGGTGGAAGAGGAGTGTTGGTATAGCGATGCGCCACTCGCCCTATCTTCCGCGACTCAAACGGGGCCGCACCGTTGATGCGGTGGTGATGGGGCTGCGGGGGGAGAGGATTGTCGGTATTGCGAGGCGCCGCTCTCCCTATCCTCCGCAGCCGAATCTCGGTTGGCGGCGGAGCCATAGACCAGATCCGCCGCTGGGGTCGGGAAGGCTAGTACTCCTAAGTGCTCGTTTTTCCTGGCCCCATGGCCTTCGCGCATCGGACGCGGGGACGTCTGTTGCGCAGATGTAATTGGAGGCCATGGAGGAAGGCGTGCCATGTGTTCTGGTGCGCCTTACTTGGGAAGGAGAACGTAGAGGAATATTCCTCTCCCGAGGAGGTGCTGCCATGGGGCGGCAGTCGCTGGTAGGGCCGCGGAAGTGTGCGAAAGCGTTCCCGTAACCCTGCCAATATGCGACGAAGGTGGAACACCATGGGGTTTTATTCGGTGCGAGTCCAACATAACCCGTCCTTGCCCCCACGAGGCGGGTATGCGTAGGCATTTCCCCATGTTAAAAAAAAAAAAAGGTCGCTGTGTAGTTGAAAGGGTAAACCGGCAAGAAGATGCACTGACACCAACAGAAGAAGACTAGAATTTAGCACAGAGAGTGGTGACGATGGACAAAATTCATTGGGCCGTTCATACTTTCTTCCCCTATAAAGTGGCAAGACCTGACGGCGTATTCCCAGCACTTCTACTTCTTCTAGTGGAGGGTGGGGGGTAAAGCCCTAGCAGTTAGATTTGTTGCCATAAAGAGAGCGTGTCTGGCTCTTAAATATGTTCCTAGGGAATGGAGGGAAGTGAAAGTCACGTTCATACTCAAACCAGGTAAGAGCGACTATACAGACTCTAAATCCTACAAACCCATTAAACTCACATCCTTTCTCCTAAAGTCGATGGAGAGGATGTGTGTACGGGATTCGAGAGGGTCGGCGCTAATCAACTCACCACTTCTCGAAAAACAACATGCCTATAGCTTAGGTTAATCGACAGAATCAGCACTTTACCACGTAATAACAAAGATTGAAGAGGCCATCCAAAACAAAGTAATATGTCTAGGCTCCTTCGTAGACATAGAGGGTGCTTTTGACAGAACAAACTTCTCCAGCATAAAAGGTGCACCTTTTAGTATATCTTTTAAGTAGACATAAAGTTGAACTGGCACTGATTTACTGGATAGTAAACAGTACACGAACAATAAAGAGTGCTGGTGAATCTCAAATAATTCAGATCATGAAATGATGCCCGCAGAGTGGGGTTCTTTCACCTGTCCTGTGGAATATGGTCATTAACGAACTCATCAGCAAATCAAATGTTAATTATTCCTACACAGTAGGATATCCAGATGATCCGATAATACTGGTCTCTAGAAAGGCAGCAAGCATGGTGTGCGACTTGACCCAAGCGACTCTCCGTATAGTGGAGAGATGGTGCCGGGAATACGATCTAACGGTTAATCCAAACAAAACGGTTCTAATAATTTTCACACAAAAACGAATGCTGAATAACTATTATCTCCCAAGTCTTTTCAGCAGCTATCCTCTGAGGTAGAATACTTAGGTCTTACCTTGAACAGTAAAATTAACTGGAATAAACACATAGAAAACAAAATCAAAAATGCTAGTATAACCTTCTGGAAATGCAGAAACATGATTGGCTTTGGTTTTGACGCCAAAAATTATATTGTGGCTGTATAAAACTGATATTGAGCCCTCATGGGCTGAATATCAGTTTTATCACATACGGCTCTCTGGCATGGTGGACCAAAACTAATGAAGCCACCACTATAAAAAAAGCTTCTGCGTTACCAGAGATTGTCATGTATGGCTGCCACGGGCAGCATAAGTACCACACCGACAGCAGCTTTAGAGGCTACGTTGGAGCTAAACCCGCTTCATCTACATGTAAAACAAGAAGCAACTTTAGCTGCCATTAGAATATAAATCTTTTAGGTAAGAATGGAGTCTCCCATACAAGTATAATTGATAGAATTTACTCAAAAATTTATATCTTACAAGCCAAGAACGATAAGATTCTCCAAAACAATTTGTATTCGATAAGAAGTATAAGATACAATTAAATTAAACTGACCAGCCGGAGGGATTAAACGCAAAATAGCTTAGAGTTTTCACGGATGGTTCTAAAACAAATGAAAGTATAGGATCTGGAACTTTCTCCGAAGACCTTAATATCCACATAATTATGTACACCGCAGGGTAACCACAACACAGTCTTCCAAGCGGAATTTATCGATATCATCCAAGCGGTCATAGCATTAGATACTATGAAGGAAGGTAAAAGAGTTCTCCATCAGAATACTGACCGACAGTAGAAAGAAAGAAATAAATAAATTCATTTTATTCCAGCTTAAGCACGCAGCACAACAACTAAGAAGTAATTAAATGCCAAAATATAAATAAAACTAAATAAAAAGTAATTTAACATCATTATAAATTTAAGAAAAAATATTTAAAAAATACTCTGTGCTGCAGCATAAAACTGCGAAATGGACCGGACTCAATGACAGCACTGGTTTTCAGTCCAGCCCAGGCAGCTCGGGCGGCTGAGTGCACGCTGGCGCTTGATGTCCGAAAATTCATAATATACTGTTACGAGCTTGAGGTTCGTGACAATAAAAACTGCCGATTGAATTACCAAAATTTACGCTTTTATCACCGAACACCAATTAAAACTTAAGAGATACTAATAATTAATCACACTGATTCACTTTATTTCACTCCGAAGCTTCACTTGTCGTGCCAAATTCAATACTTCCCCAATCGCGGCCTGTGGCGGCTTTAAATGGAATTAATGGGAAGTCTCGCTCGTGACGTTGTACGAAACAGCTGACTTGTGTTTACGTTTACAAGGTTTTTTTTCTACCCTTGGTTTGAAATTATAATAAAAACAAAGCAAAAATGCCCAAGTGTGACAACTGTGACAAACTAATATAAATCCGCTATTCTCGAGTGCAACACATGCTCAAAAACTGTGCATGCTACCCAGGCCTGCGCCAGCCTAACATCTAAGCAATTAGCAGCACTGCGCAACACTGAGAATCCGAAATGGACCTGCGAATTTTGTCGCCGTGAAACTCCAAGGCAAAGGTCATTTGTCATACAAGAGGAGGAAGAGGAAGACGACGAGGAACTATTATTAACACGGGGAACTGACAGCGGATCCAACGTGATGAAAAAGTTACTAAGCGACATATCATCCGAGGTTAAAAAAGCAGTAAAGAAAGAAATAGGCTCAGTAAATGAAGCGCTCAGCTCTTGTAGTCAAAAAATGATGGAATAATGGACACTTTAGCGACAATTAGCGGAAAAATAAAAGAACTGGAAAACAAGAATACATATTTAACAAACCAAAATAAACATCTAGAGCTGAAAATCGATGCTATGAAACAATACATTGAAAACCTTGAACAAAAACAGCATAATAACACATTTGAAGTCGCAGGAGTACCCTAAATAAAAAACGAAAATACGGAAATTATCCTAAATACACTAACAACGTAAAAAAAGAAATAACTACAGTTAAAAGATTGAAAGGGAAAAATGGAAAGGAGGGCGTGATCCAGGTATCTTTGAAACGGGAGGAACAAGTGGACCAGTGGATAAAAACAGCAAGAAAAGTAACTACACTTGCAGAGGACATCGTTTTCTGTCGAGATCCTGCTATAGCAAGAACAAAGATAATGATACGACGTGCCCTATCCAGTGCAAATAAAACCCTTCTGTGGCAAGCTAAGCAAAAACTTTAGGTTACTTATAAATATGTATGGTTCCAGGGCGGTAGAATTTTAGTTCGTAAGAATGATAACGATAAGCGTGTGATCATCCGAAACCTAAGTGACATTGACAAAATGGCGGTGGAGCATATTGTAAGTCGGTAGTAGAAACTTTACGCACTAGGCACTACTTTGGAAGTAACTGAAATTTATGATTCGGCAAATTTATGTGAATTTAGTACCTATCTACCTAAACATATTAATCTTTTTAATATTGTACATATAAATATTAGATCTATTATCAAAAACTTTAAACAATAAACCAATCACCAATAGCTATAGACGTCATTACACTAACTGAAGTAGGAATTTCAATAAGTAGTAATCTTTCTCAATTATTTTCTATAAACGGTTATGAAAGGTGCAGTAAGCTTCGTGAGCAGCGACGTGGTGGTGGTATTATAATGTACATTAAAAATTGCTACAGTTTTGAAGTAGTAAACAATTTAAAATTAACCCACTGTGAATCATTAATTGTAAACATCCAATCTTGCCACCACTACACGACTCACATTTGCGCATTATATCGACCGCCTAAAGAAAGCAAGCATCTCTTTATTAATGAACTTAAAGTATTACTATGTCACAATTTAATCAAACACTCTGACTTGTACATAATCGGAGATATAAATATTGACCTTGAATTAAAAAATAACATTCATGATTACTACTTAAGCTGCTTGGCCGAGTGTGGTTTGACGAGAGCGATTTCTGATTTTACAAGAATAGAGATTCGAAACGAAAAAAATCACGCGGAGTTGTAATGACCACATATTCGATCGCGAATTAATAAACGAATTAAGATCGCGCACGTCTGACATCTACTCGGCTGCGCTTGGAACAGTACTGGCGGATCACCGCATGTGCGTGCTATCGTGCGCCGGAACTGAGGCTACCAGCAGCAGTGTACAGGCTGAGTCAAAACTCAAATAGTTAATAACAAAAAATTAATATCACTTCTCGAAAACTTCGAGTGGAATAAGATTGATAATATGCAGTGTCCGATACAGATATATAACTTTATTGAAAATAGCTTTGAATACTGTTATAATAATTCTAAATATACTACAAAGAATAGCATATATAGTAAAAGAAATAAGGAAAGATGGATAAATAATAAGATAAAATTTTACTGTGAAAAAAGAGACTACCTGTATAACAAGTGGAAAAAAGATACAACCGATAAAATATTAAGACTAGAGTTTAATAAAATTAGCAATAAAACACATAAACTTATAGAAATGTCTCGAAACAAATACTATTATCACAAAATAAATGATAACAAAAATAACCCAAGGAAGCTATGGAATATTCTGAATTCCATCACAGGCAGAGTAAATAAATCATTATATGCGGCGATATTAAAGGCTTTTCAAAAAAACAAATTAACAGCTTAACAATTGGCAAATAATTTTGGTAAAGATTTTGTTAAAAATGTTGAAAAAATACTACCCAACTGTAAACAAAACCTTTTAGATCAAGAAGAGTACATATTTCCTAAAAATATTTCAATGCGGTTTAAAGCAGCAGATGGCAAGAGCATAAGTAAAATAATCCAGAAATTGAACACAAACAAATCCGCTGGAGCAGACCAGATTCCCTGTATAGACATAAAATCCTTACCTTACGTGAAAAATCACAACAGCAATTGCAAAGTTGATTAATACTAGTGTTCATTCTGGTATTTATCCCTCAGAATTAAAGGTAGGAATAGTGAGACCCGTCTACAAAAAGGGGTCGCACTGTGATTATGAAAATTATAGGCCAATTACAATACTTCATGTAATAGATAAAATAGTTGAAAAATTTATATGTAGTCAGATTGGTAAATATTATATATCGAATGACGTTCTGTCCAGCACTCAGTGTGGCTTTCAAAAAATTAATTCAACTACTTCTTTGTTATCAAAATTTACCGATGAAATTAATACTTATTTAGACAACAAACAACACATCATTCTTTTATTTATTGACTACAGCAAAGCATTTGATACTCTGAAACACGATTTATTAATACAAAAACTGGAAAATACAGGCATACGCGGGCCTTTACTCAGGTGGTGTGAAAATTACCTCAAAGATAGAAAATACTGGGTGAGAATTGAAAATGATTACAGTGATGAAATACCTGTAACTACGGGAACAGCTCAGGGATCGGTTCTTGGCCCTTTATACTATCTGGCCTTTGTAAATGACATGGGAAATGTGATTAAACATAGTTCGGTGTATAAATATGCAGACGATACTTACCTAGTAATAGCCAATAAAGACATAGCAAAAGCAGAAAAAAATGTTACAACATGACTTTACTAACCTCTGTATGTGGTCACATGACGCGGGACTCTTACTAAATTCTGGTAAAACTAAAATTATACATGTACGCTCGATGCACTCTAACAAATACGAAAGACCAATAAAAATACTAGCGCACAGCCACGACTGCCTTCATAGTTCGTCTAAATTAAATACTAACTGTAATTGTAATCATGAACATGAAATACTTGTTACCGCTTTCACTCTCCGGAAAAGTCCCGCCACGTCAATGGCTATTCTCTCCCATTATGCACCAACATTGTACAACTTCAATCCACTTCTACTACGAGTCTGAGGTCCCTTTTCGCACAACAAGGACTGGTGTCGCAAAGGTACAACATTTGCGACACCAGTCCTCAACATCGTTTCGACGGTGGACCCAGTAAAACCGTTCTGAGATCTTCAGTAGAGTTCGTTTAACTCCCTGATGGCCGCCTGAACAATCATTATGGTACAGCTGTAGAACATCCGGTACTTTAGCTTTAGGGACAACCATTTGCAAATGACAGCTGTCTCCCCGAAAATTTTCCCATTTACGGCACAAATCTCCATCCTGAAGCAGCAAGCTGTCCTATTGGTCCCAGCTTTTAGTGGTCGAACTCATCGCTGAGACGCCGCTCCACTTGGGCTTGGGAGCACTGGCCTTCATCCATTCCAGAATCGGCTTGATGTCCGGATCTTCCTGCTGTGCATGTTGTAAGCTGTCCTTCCATTCGTTGCTGAGGTGGTCTGTCCTGAGCATCCTCACGGATACCACTTCCTTACTGTCTTGTCTAGTGCAATGTTTGCAATCTTCAGGACAAGGTCTTCTTGACAATGCATCTGCGTTGCCATGAGATTTCCCGCTGCGATGTCCGATCTCAAAGTCATATTCCTGCAGTAGTTCAATCCACCTCGCAACTTGTCCTTCCGGATTTTTAAACTGCAATAGTAATTTTAGTGCATGGTCAGTTTATAAGTGAAATTTCCGCCCCAGAAGATATTTTCTAAAGTGCTGCAGCGACTTTACCACAGCTAGCAATTCGCGTCTTGTGACAAAATAGTTCCTTTCAGATTTTGACAACGACTTGCTGAAGTACGCTATCACGACCTCTTGATCACCATTCCGTTGAGATAACACACTGCCAAGTCCTATATCACTTAAGTCTGTGTCAACTATAAATTCTTTGCTTGCATCAGGGTATCCCCAAAAGAGGTGTTTTGCACGGACGTTCCTTGAGCTCCCGGAATGCGATATTGCAACTTTCATCCCAGCAGAAATGTCGCTTCTCCTCGGTTAGCTCGTGCAGAGGTTTGGCTATATCTGCAAAGTTCTTCACAAATCGCCGATAATAGGAGCACAAACCCAAAAATGCTCTAACCATCGTCTTGTCTTATGGAACCGGCCAATCCTTGACAGCGGCAATTTTCTCTGAATCCGTGCGGATACCTTCTTCCAACACTACATACCCCAAAAAGTTGACTTGCCGTTTGAATAGTGAACATTTCTTCGGACTCAACTTGAAGTTGGCACTCTGAATCTTCGTGATCACGCATTCCAGGTTTTGAAGGTGTTCCTCAAACGTACGGCCTACGATGATGATGTCATCCAAGTAGACCAGACAGGCATCGCCAATTAGCCCGGTAAGTACAAGCTCCATCAGCCTTTCAAACGTTGCTGGAACATTGCACAATCCAAACGGCATTACTTTAAATTGCCACAGACCCTTTCCCGGCGAGAACGCGGTTTTTTCCTTGTCTTTAGGGTCAATTTCAACTTGCCAGTAGCCACTTTTTAGATCCAGCGTGCTAAATCACTTTACTCCCGTAAGCATGTCCAGCGTGTCATCAATTCTTGGCAAAGGTGGCTGTCCTTCTTCGTAACGTCGTTCAGACGGCGGTAGTCAACACAAAACCGCATGCTGCCATCCTTCTTCTTTACCAGCACCACGGGTGAACACCATAGACTAGAGTAGGGTTCAATAACACCATCCTTCACCATTCCCTCAATCATGGTTTCCACTTCTTTTCACGTGCTACCGGCAATCTTCTTGGTCGCTAGTGGATAGGAAATTATTCTCCTGTATTTATTTTGTGTTGAACTAAGCCGGTCTTAGCAGGTCTTAGAGAATACATCGGCGTACTTCAGTAACAACTTCATTGCCCTGACCATTTCATTCGGGGAGAGAACGCTGCGACGGTCTTCTAAAAGTGTGGTCACTCTCGTTTGTGCACCCTTGCTAGGGGTCCCACTCGATAGATATTGGCACCGACGTAACCAATCCACTTCCTCATACTTACCAACCAGTGTGCCTTTTTCTATAAACTGTTCCTGGTCATAACGGTTCAGCACACGTACTCCTGAGATGTCAGGGGTTCTGACCAAGATTCGAGCTACTTTCCATGGAAGGTCATTGTTTACCCTTTCCACAAGTAAACAACGGTAAGCTTGCCCAGGATTTCAAAGAAAAATAACCGGCACATTCGTTTTCGATCTCGGCGGAAGAACAATCTTCTTAATGCTGTACACGTTCCCTGGTAACGCAACTTCCATAAAAAGTTCCTCCTGTCTACATTTCAAAACACCTTGCTTAACGTCGATCTCACAACAATTATTCCTCATAAAGTCTAGGCCCAGGATGCAGTCGTCCACTATATGAGCCACGATGACATTATACTGATAGATCATGTTGCCTAGCTTCAACTCCATCTCCTTCTATCCACGGACGGGTATACGCTGACTGGTGGCTGTTACCAAATTAATGCGTTCTCTGTTTTTTTGCGGAGTCCCCAAGGAACTGACTTATAAGTTGGGAACTAACAACCGTACGAGAGGCTCCAGTGTCTATGGTCAGTTTACACGGCATTCCTTTGACCTCGCCCTTAATGATTAGACAGTTCCCATTATGGATTTGTGAGATCAAGATCCTTGGGCTCTTTTAACATCAGCCAGCACCCACCCCCCAGTTCTGGCTTCTACTCGTTTCCGTGCTGCTGCTGGGCAGTGCTGTTGGCCGCACTACCCTGCGGATCGTTCCCGGAGATTGTTCGCCTTCCCTTTCTGGGGTTCGCTTAGGGCAGCTGCGTCGAAGATGGCCCCTTTCCCTACAGCCACAGCACCTATGGCTGTATCCTTTATTGCGGTCGCGAACTGCAGCTGCTGCAACCTCCCTGACACGATAGGCACGATGATCCTGCCGCACGGCATCCACCTCCAGTGCATGGGCCAAGGCGTCCTTAAGCGTCTCGTGGTGCCCGAGCATCACAGCAGCTCAGACTTCAAGGTCGCGGATGCCGTCGATGGATGTCTGCACCAGCTTCCCTTCAATGAGCGCAGGTACAGACCAGTATGCTTTTCGCACCAGCTTCTCCACCTCTAGAGCCCGCTACTGCAGGTTTTCGTTGATGCAATGTACGCGATATTTAAGATGCGCACGAAAGACATGTTCCAGGTGAGCGTCGCCATATCTCGCCTCCAATGCCTCAAGGAGCTGCTCATAAGTCACTTCCTCACCAAGAGCTTCCAGAACTATTAAGGCCTGGTCGCGCAGGCCTAGTGTGAGAGCAAACATGGCCTGACTTTTATTCCAGCCGTTCGCCTTCATAACAGCTTCGAACTGGACTTTTTAGGCTGACTTGGAAGAAGTCCCGTCGAACGGTGGCACCTTGAACCCACGTAGTGAAGGTGTTGTAGCTACTACGGGAGCTGTAATTCCATCCCCCAGTTTGAGGTCGTCTAGCGTTTTCTTCACGTCAGCCATCACGTTGTCAACCCGATTGTTCACTTGGTCGATTCGGGTTTCAGCTTTCTCGATTCGGGTTTCAGCTTTCACGATTTGGGTTTCAGCTTCTGACAGGCGGTTGTCATGCTGAGCAAACCTATCCTTCACCTCCTTTATATCCTTCCCGAAGGTAGCGTGAAGGTCCTTCATGAGGAGCATCTCCTCTTCCAACCGACGAGCCTGTTCCACTTGTCCGCCCCGCAGCTGCTCTCCAACAGGCGGATCTGTTCCTCCTGCTGCTCTATCAACCAACGGGCCTGCTCCTCCTGTCGGCGAGCCTACTCCCGCAGCATCACCATCAAAGCACCTAAGATGTAGGATGCTGCAGATGTAGGAGCTACAGACGGGCATGCAGCCGGAGGTTGGTCCTCCGACGTCTGCGGCGTTGCACCATCAAATCTTCTTTAGTCCGTCTCCTGCTGGCGTTAACTTCGGGTACGGACACCCTCCGTTTCCTCCTTAGGTAAAATCGGCATGATTTTATCCCACTTCTGACACCAATTGTTACGAGCTTGAGGTTTGTGACACTGAAAACTGCCGATTTAATAACCAAAATGTACACTTTTATTACCGAACACCAATTGAAACTTAAAAGACACTAATAATTAATCACACTGATTCACCTTATTTCGCTCCGAAGCTTTGCTTGTCTCACCAAATTCAATACTGCCCCGATCATGGCTGCACGGCTTTAAATACTCCTTTTCCACCGAAACATCTAGAATATTCCAGTAAATACGGGCGCCGACCGACCAGGTGCAGAAAGTTCGAGTGTGGGGCTTCTAGAAAGCTTAATACTTCTGTTCGATACTAGATGGTGCTATTGGTGGAAAGTTCAAGATTGACATTTTCTAGGAAGCCCTCCCCGCTCTGGTCCCCAACACTAGATGGCGCTAGTGCCAAGTACCAGACGTTATTTTAGGCGCGCAACAATACAATATACATATACATATGCATACCTATATTTATATATAATTGGACTGACAGCAAAATTAGCGGTTTCTTTCCTAAAAGGATACGTATGCAAGCAATATCTACAGTTTTTATTAATAAAAAAATAACTAAGGTATATAAAACCACAACCCGTTTAAAGATTTCTAATTTAATTTAAAAGAAAGAAAATAAAAAAACGAAACAAATATGCTAACCATGCATTGCGAATTATATCCAATTTCTATGTTGGTTTCAATATTGTTATATTTACATTTTTAAATACAGGATTTAGTATATTTTAAAGTGCCAAACCGCTCGGTGTTAATTTATCGTTAATTTAATAAAAAAAGTGTTACATTAATGAATTATCATAAGTTATTTATACCTAGATTCTAAGTACGTCTTAACCAACATTTTTTTTTGTTCATTGAGTAACAGTAATTTACATATTTTTTTAAACCATTAATTGTTCTAAAGCTACGTAAAGGAGGCGGCAGGTTGTTTTAACACTTTGTTGCATTATATTTAACACTTCCCTTGAAAGATCTGAGATAATATGTATTATTGTGATCTTTGGCCTAATCAAGCTTATTGTATAGATTTAATGGTTCTTTGTTTTTTACCGAACAAAAGAGTGGCAAAATATAATCGTCTACGGAGGTCCATTTTTAATATATTGGCTTTGTTATACAACGGTGTTACATGTGTACGTGGTGGTATGTTAAATCAAAAGCGCGCACAGGCGTTTTGCACCCGTTGTGTAATTTGTTTGGTACGAGCTAGAAGTCGCGGTCCTATGAGAGAATCACCATATAATGATTTCTTAAATTTACGTGAACACTACACATTGAATAAAACTATTATTTACGGATTTTATCGCGTTTAATTCAACATTAATTTATTTTAATTTATTTTTACGCCCGACGTTTCACCTGAAACGTCGGGCGGTCACGGGTCGGTTCGGGTGGTCACGGGGGGACTGAGATGTTTGACGTCCCAATGTCATAGTTAATCCGGCTACCTTCAGTTTTTGAATATTAATTTTTGGTCCGATTTACGTAAAATGAGCTTATAGTATCATGAAGTCTTGCAGGGGTATGCTTGGATTGGGGTTTAATTTTGTAAATTATAGGATCCCAAGCAGCTGGCAACACCCATCCATCCTCTCTATTGAAATTTGTATGTTTTTTTTTAATTTCAATAGCCTCGCGTATCATTCTTTTGCGAGGATTTGCGGTTTATCAAATCTAATGCAATGGTGGGGACGATCTTGAATATGTTCGCACACTGTAGACTTCCCGGAGCGTCGGTGTTTCACGTCAGCTATATGACCCTTCACGCGGATTTTAATAGATCTTTTTGTTTGACCTATGTAGGAGATACCACATTCACAATCTAGCTTGTATACACCTGCATCTTGTAGAGGAATATTGCATTTGATGGATGGTAAAATTCTTATTC
Organism: Parnassius smintheus behrii; assembly: GCA_036936625.1. Classification (NCBI taxonomy): domain Eukaryota; kingdom Metazoa; phylum Arthropoda; class Insecta; order Lepidoptera; family Papilionidae; genus Parnassius; species Parnassius smintheus. The sequence goes on along the minus strand of JAUPFT010000021.1, from coordinate 10,385,699 downwards.
TCTTATTGAGATAGATCTTATCGAGATAGATTTCCAATAAATTAATGTGTGATGGCCTGATAAGTCATAATTTTGCACAAAGGATGTCATGCATGTATTTTTAAAAATTATAAATTGGTCTTATGTTGGAAAATTGGTCCTAGATTTCTAAAGTCCTTTCGAAAATGGCAAAGTTGCTAGGCTTCACGGTATCTCATGTACTATTATTAAATAAATAACTTGCACCCCAACTAAGTAATATTTTTAAAAATTGGCTTACGTAATTTTTTTTTTAATTTGACTCGATGGGATGGTGGTGTACTATGATGAAAAAGCAAATTAAATCGAAACGAACTTTTACTTACATTCAGCAACTAAATCTACGACGTGAATGTCTTCGCCGATTTCATTTTTTGCTAGACATTTGTAGGTGCCAACCATGGCTAAATTTACATTCTCAATGAATAAGTTTTCAGTATGTTCCTCAATCTTGTTAAATACATCATTTTTTTCGTGTTTAAAAGACCAGTAAATCGTCGGCGTTGGTTTACCTTTCAAAACTCTATAAACAGATTTTTATGAACTATTCGTTGAATAAAATAAATATAAAGTGGAAGTAAAAATGTCTCAATAGTTCTAGGAAATAAAAAAAAAATCACCTGCATAATATACTCATGCTGGATCCTTTACCGACAGAAATTTCGGTAACATTTTTATCTATTTTTGGATATTCTGCAAAATAAAACTAAACTTAAAGTTGTTTGTAGACTATAACTTATTTTACTGAATTAATGGATAACACTTACCAATATCTGTAATTGACAGTTTTATATAATAGACAGCTCTTTTCAGGTTGTTCCGTACCTCGCACATAAATTTTCCGGCGTAAATTGGCTTCATTTGTTTGATAAACAATGAAGATCGATCAGATGACATACTTATTTCATTATTCATCTCAACTTCCTTTCCATTTAGATACCAAGTAATATTTGCAGGAGGGACTGCATTTACTTTACAATTTAAAATTTCCTTCTCGTTGTATTTAACAGTTTTATCTGTCCAAACATAATTTTTATGAAATACTTATTAAGGTAAAAGTAAGAACGTTAAGGTCTTATTATTGCTTTATTGTATTTAATACGAATATTGATTTTTTTTATATTATTACTTTTGCCTACTATATAAGATTATTATTGATTATTATCATCATTATGCTATCACCATAGTTACAGTCTACCAAACTCCAATGATGACTATGTTTATCCATCCGTTTACCTCATGAAAGGGATATAGCCATAGTTGTCACACTGGGCAGACAGATTGGCAACTGAATTAATATAATAATTATAATAACAATAATATTAATGACATTTTCAAATAATTAATTTGAGTTGTCATCAGAAACATGCCGCTGCCTGTCTCCTGTTATAGTTTCCCTCTATCAACTCTTACAACAATCCTCTGGAAGATATTATACGGTATATGGTTCTCTTACTTCGCCACTTCACGGCTAAGTATCACCGCAGCAATGATAATATAAATCAACTAGTATTTAAAAACATAATATTACCTTTAGAAATATTCAAAACTTCAAATTGAGTTTTTATTTTTACGTCAACAGATATCGCATTATTTCCAAAGTTGTTGCTCGCTTTACAAATATACGTATTATTCGTGATAATATGATCTATATCTAATACACTAATATATTCATATGGAAGTCTTTTTGGTGAGACCTTAAAAATATTACACAATATTATATTTATACAATTTTAGGTTTACCAAGTTTTTATTTTATTCTAACCAAATGTCACAAAAATATTTTAATACCGTAAATGTCAATGATGAACCTAATTTGTCTTCCCATACAATTTTAGGTTCTGGATATCCAGCCACGCTACATTTTAACTGCAAAGGATGACCATAATTGGAAACTATACTTGTTTCTCCCATGATATTGGCTATAGGTGTCTTGTTCTCCATGGGTTCTGTTAATAGTAAAAATGGTTTAATTACTAAAGATGTATCAATTTCTAGATTTTATAATATTTTTAATATTCTACTAAGGTTATGCTGTGTCACTCGTTAACATGTACACAGCAGGTGGTATTCTTCTTTTTGTTTAGAAAGATGTGCGTTACTTCTCACCTGCTTTATTGTTTCCGGTACTGTATCTTTATCTTTTTTTATTCATGATGGACACACAACCTGACACAGACCACCCCATAAATTGCACATAAGAGAGATTTTTGCTATAGAGAAAAGAGCTTACTCGTTTCTAAAGGGCCGGCAACGCACCCGCAATTCTCCTGGTGTTGCGGTTGATCATGGGCGGCGGTAGTCACTTAACATCAGGTGAGCCGCATGCTCGTTTGCCCCTTCTTCTATAAAAAAAAAAAGTTGTCGCGCTTGTAGGTTGGTTGGTAACCTCAGATTATATATCTTCAAATGGTTATAGAGGACGCTGCTGCCTATCTCCAGGTTTGTTTTCCTCTGTTGCTTCTTACGATATCTAGTCATAGTAGTCATGGGTGATCTTTCTGTCATTCTAGATTGGAAAAAACCTATTCACCCTTCTTTGTAAGATACTCATATCGTATTATATTTATTTTGTATATATTCGTATAGCGAGATACATAAAAGGTTATACGATTTTGACAACATTCATAATATTAACTTTTATAATGACTTATCAAAATTAAATACTGCTACTATTACTATACATTAATCAGGTGCTCCTCGTGTAGGTGATAGTTTTAAGTTTTTTAATTTATACAAATTATATAAGAATTTTATAAACTATTTGCTTTAGAAAAAACTAAATTAGGAGAATTGTGATACTGTAAATTTTCATACAAAAAGCGATAACGTTTTGATCCCACCCCTAAACATAGTCTAATTTTCATAATTTTTGAAAATGTGGTAGATATAACGAAAAAAAACGTACGGGCCTAACGTTTTATTTTACGGAAATATTATGTACGTTATAAGTTATTAGCATCTTAATATCTATATTTTGACTTGAAAACTTCCTTGAGCGTTTTTTCTTTAATTTACTAACCTGAATTACTAAGTAAGAAAAACGTACAGACCTAAATAAAAGTATACTGAATCTAATGAAATATCTGTATAAATTTATTTATTTAATATATAAATTTATTCAGTAAAGGTTTAGGAGGTTGAAAACGTTATCGCTCATAACAATATTTATAAGAAAAATGTAAACATTTACTTTCAAAATTTGCAACTCTCTCTCTATCGCACGACGGCGATACGGAGCGAGCGATGTGAAACAGATAGCATTTTTGAAGATACCTCTCGCGCCTCGCTTTTAACAATCTCTTATATTCCATTTAACTCGTAAATTGGCAAGAGTTTGTGTTTTAAATCGAAATTATTTTTTAATACTTTATACAGTGAAATAAGGCGATGATAAATGTTTGAATCAATTTTCCTTACCATCTGAAAGCATTTGCGGTGCCACGGGTGAACTATATAATCTATGTATGGTTTCATTCGTATCTTCTTTGACTCCTTCAATCTACGTGCAATAGTTAAATATAGAAAAAATGAATTAGGTTTAATATTTAATATACAAAGTAATTTGTAATATCAACATGTTATTACCCTAATTTTGAAAAGTTGTTCTGGGGGACTAATTTGCTTTGTCATATAAAATTGATCTTCAGTATTGACAATCCTCAGAGGCTCTTCTAAAATAATATTACTTTCAGTATCCAACAATTGTACTTTTTGTAGTTTTATTTTTTCTCCTTTAGTTATAAGTTTAATAGACAAATAAGATTTTCGGCCTGAAATTAAAGAAGTATATCTTACAGGACTTATTTACACGAGAATTACACATTGTATTAAACAAACTTTAAGAATTTCATCAGGTTAAATTTAAACTATTTTTAACGTTTCGGGTGCTTTATAAGTATATATGTACAAGGGAGACTAAAGTATTTGACGTCCTTAACCTAGTTAATCTGAGTTGCCTTTAGCTTTTGAATAATAACATTTGGTCCAATCTATGCAGAATGAGCTTACTGTATATTAAGTGGATATGGTGTGATGGAATGTTTGAGTTTGGATTTAATTTTATTTAGTGTAGGACCCCAAGTAGATGGAAATACCCAGTCATCTTCTGTATTGAAATTAAGATATTTTTATTTTATTTCAATATCCTCGTAAATCATAATTGGTAGAGAACGGTGTTCTATTGCCAAGATTTGGGGTTCGTTAAATCTAATATAATGGCTGGAGCGATCGTGAACTTTCCTTTTTTTGTATAAGAGGGGGCAAACGAGCAGACAGTTCAACTGATATTAAATGACTACCAGAGGAATTGCGGGTGCGTTGCCGGCCCTTTAGAAAGGAGTAAAATCTTTTCATGAAGGTCCTCAGGTCGTACAGGTTCCGAAAAATCGCCGGTGGTAAACAATTCCACAGAGAGGTCGAATGCGGAAGAAAACTCCTAGTGAAACGTACAATATTGGACCGCCAATCATCCAGATGGTGAGGATGGTATCTGGAGGTTTGCCGCGTAGTGCGTTCATGAAATTTGGTGGCTGGAACTAATTCGAACAATTCTTTAGAGCACTCCCGTGATAGATGTGATAAAATGCACAAAGAGATGCAACATCTGTTCGTAGCACCAGTGAATCACTCGGAAAGCACTCGGTCGTCGACGATTCGAGCCGCTCTGCGCTGGATGCGGTCAAGTTGAAGGAGCTGGCACTAGGGAGTCCCAGCCCAGAGATGGGAACAGTATTCCATGTGCGGCCGAACCTGCGCCTTGTAAAGTTGCAGGTGGTGTGGCGGCATGAAATACTGTCCCGCTCTGCCGAGAACGCCAAGCTTTTTAGAGGCCAATTTGGCTTTCTCTTCCAAGTGACCACGAAACTGCACGTAACTCGATATGTTGACGCCGAGGATTCCGAAACTGGCTGAGGCAACAAGGGAAGTGCCTTGAAACTAAGGAGATACGACAAAGGGGTTTTTTTAGGGGTTAACGCGCAAACTTGTGTCTTCTGAGAGTTAAATTGGACTAGATTAATCGGCCCCAATCCGAGACTTTGTTCAGCGAAGACTCGACTTCAGACACAAGTTTGTTCCGGTACTCGGAGACGTTTTCCCGAGAAATATTGGCGCGGTCGGTGTACAGACCAGTGCTGTCATCAGCACAGCAATGAATGATGTGCAGAAGAAACAGCTTTGGTGATAGCACACAGCCTTGTAAAACACCAGTATTAATAGGCTTTTAATGGAAGCTAGCTCCGTATAAAACGACCTTTATGCTCCGATCTGCAAGAAAGCTGGTGATGCAATTGCACAATTTCTCGGGATGCCCATAGGAAGGGAGCTTCGAACGAACGAGCGACTTGTGGATTTCCAGGGAGAGGAGTGCTTTGCGAACCGAGCGTTTTGTGAAACTCCGGACAAGACAATGGTCCGAGGAGCCTAAAGGGGTGTCGACGGAAATCTGATCTGAAATCTGGATGAGAGGTCAGCAGAAGGTCAAACAAAAAAGGTGCATGATCCTCCACATCTGCAATCTGCGTAGGCGAAGTAACCAGTTGTGTCAGACCCTATACCAAGGCAAAATCATGAACAGATCTCCCCGCATGATCGGTTGAACGTGAACTAAGCCATTCGACGTGGTGGGCGTTAAAATCGCCGAGGATCACGATCTCTGAGGAGGGGTCTGCTATAGTAACGAATCTGTAGCCGTTTGGACATGGTCGAAGAGTCGTGTGACGCACAGATGGTCGTCGCTTTCTACACGTAGCCAAAGGATGGACAGGTCCGAACCTTCAAGACTGCCGAGGCGTCGAGAATAGATGTTCTCTCTGACATATACGCAAACTCCAGTCCAGGGCACAAAGGAGTGTTCTAGTTTGTACCCCGGGTAGGAGAGATACGAAACATCAGCCGGAGAGGACACTTGTGTCTCAGTCAGAAAGGCTTCGCCATCTGGAGATGGTAGTGGACGGCGGTTAGGTTAGAATGAAGTCCCCTGATACTGCAGAAATTCACGGATAGCGCGACAGTGGTCGCCTAATCGCCTTACTCTTGTTGCTCAGCTTGTCTCGAGCGGTTGTTGTCTTGACCGGAGTTTTGCCCCCCGCCCTCCCCCCAGGGTACGTGGGGCAGCCTGAGCACCCACGCTCAGGAGTGGAGTAACTTGGTCGTGGATGCTCACCGAGGGATTCTCCAGGAGTAGATCTTTACTTAATTCCGCTACCATTTTGAGAGCGGAGGGGGGAATCGGGCTTCCAGCTGTAGGTGTGCTGCGCACACACATACACTCATGTATACTTTGCAATATTGTATATATATATATATATATATATATATATACTTAGTGAATAAGATTTTTCAGTTAGTCACTAGTTGCCCGCCAACTGTATTGCACGTTCCTCTGTAATAAATATTAGCAAAAGATTTCATCTTTTATTATGTCACCAATAGGCACCCCTTGTAGTCAGCTCCTAAACTGGTTACCCCGACGTGATGAACGTGCCCGACGGGATGGACGTGCCCGATGTGATGAACGTGACCGACGCGATGTTAATTCAGTAGTGGGCAATGTTCGCGTGGTTGTGATTGGACGGACAATTTATATACTAACATAAGTGCGCCGTTTCCGCCAACGCCACAGATCGTGCCGCCTGTTAACGTGCCACCCGTTCAAGACATCTAGCCGCCATCGAGCGACAAGTGACAAGGGCCTGGACAACCTAGCAGCAGTCGCAGATAACGTCATGGAGGCTGTGCGGCCTTCCTATGCCGCCACCGCCACCTATGCCGTGCCAGCGCCAACATCTACGGCCGCCCTTGACTTGGCCCTGTTGAGGGCTGAGGTGGCTAACATAAAGGCTGCCGTGGACCAGATCGATCAGCAGAAGTCGCGGTCTCGCGCCCCTGATCGCAATCGGCGTTGTTCGCCGTCCAGGCGCCGTAGCGGTTCCCGCCGGCCCCGGAAGGAGAACTACTTATGCTTCTACTATTACCAGTTCCGAGAAAAGGCCAACAGGTATACGAAGCCTTGCTCGTGGAAACCAACACAGCCGGAAAACTGAGCGGCGAGGTACAGTCTGAGGATCTTCGGGTCTGTACCATTTTTCCATTCAATCGTTTGTGTGTGTCAGACAGTAACTCTGGGCTTAGATTTTTAGTCGACACCGGTGCCAATGTGTCTGTTTTACCAACCGTGAGAAAAGATCGTGCAAATCAGTGTAGTGAATATAAATTATACGCTGCTAACGGTGGTGAAATCGCAACTTACGGTACCAAGACACTAGTGTTAAACTTAAACTTACGTCGACCTTATCGTTGGGAATTCGTTGTGGCAGATGTCAAACAACCAATTTTGGGCGCCGATTTTTTAGCGTACCACAAATTATTAGTTGACTTAAACGCGCGTAAATTAATAGATAAAACTACAGAATTGAATGTTTCGGCATCTGTTGTCAGTGTATCTCAACCTAGTGTTAAAACTATTGATGTAAATCCTCCGTATCAGGATTTATTGTTAAAGTACCCGGACATCACTAAACCAGCGTCATTCCGAGAAACCGCGAAATACGATGTCGTCCACTATATCGAGACCTCTGGCCCGCCCGTACACACGAAAGCGCGCACGTTGCCACCTGATAGGTAAAAAAAAGTTAAAGAAGAATGTCGCGAAGAACTGGGCATCTGTCATCCTTCAAAGAGCGCGTGGGCCAGTCCACTCCACGTAGTTCCTAAAATGAATGGAGATATAAGACCTTGTGGGGACTATCGCCAGCTGAATGCGATAACAAAGCCTGACAGATACCCGATTCCTCGCTTGAATGATTTTACTTTTATTCTTCCGGATAAAAATATATTTTCAAAATTAGACATCAATAGAAGTTATCATTTTATACCTGTCGCACCAGGCGACGTGGAGAAAACCGCTATCATAACAACATTCGGACTTTTCGAGTTTCCTCGAATGACTTTCGGTTTGCGTGGTGCAGCACAAACCTTCCAGCGCTTTATGAACTCCATTTTACAAGGTCTTGATTTTGTCTTTTGTTATTTAGACGATTTACTTATAGCTGGTAACAACGAAGTTCAACACAGGCAACATTTAGAAATTATTTCTAAAAGGCTTAATAAATATGGAATTTCAATTAATTTGGCAAAATGTTGTTTCGGACAAACTAAACTACAATTTTTGGGACACGAGATTAGTACCGAAGGCCTCAGGCCGTTGCAAGATAAGGTTCAGGCAATTGTGGAATTTCCGAAGCTGAAAACTGTTGCAGAGCTAAGACGTTTTCTCGGTATGGTCAATTTTTATCGAACTCATCTTCCCAACGCTACTTTATATCTAACGGAATTAAATAAATATTTAAAAGCTCAAAGAAAAATGATAAGACTCCCATCGTCTGGACGGATAGTGCGAACGAAGCATTTACGCAATGTAAGGCAGGTCTCACACAGGCCGCTACATTGATGTACCCTAGAGTGGGTTCCGCACTTGCTATAATGACTGAAGCATCTAATACAGCAGTCTTGCAACAAAAAGAAAGAGATAGCTGGAAACCATTGGGCTATTTTTCAAAAAAATTGACCACCACCCAACAGCGATATAGCACATACGATCGCGAGTTGCTCGCTATATACTTAGCTATAAAACAATTTCGGAAATTATTCGAAAGTCAAGAAATAACCGTATATACGAACCATAAACCTTTAACTTTTGCATTTCAAAAGGTAGGACGCGATGAAAGCGAAACGCCTCGGAGAACGAGACATTTAGCTTTCATAAGTGAGTTCACTACAAATATAAAACATATAACCAGTACGAATAACATCGTAGCTGACACCTTATCGCGCATCGAAGCCGTGACTATGCCAACTGCGTTGAATTGCGATGACACTGCAAATGAACAGCGTAGCGATAGTTATATCACGAATGTTATGTCTGGTTTAAATACCGATAATATTTTGTTAAAGGAACTAGTTATACCTATGTTAAATAAGTCTATTTTTTGTGAGATGTCTACTGATACAGCTCGTCCGTGCCTACCGGAAAAGTTTCGACGCCTAGCTTTTGATAGTTTACATAATTTGAACCATTCTGGAATTCGTTCTATGCGAAAGATGTCAGCTAAAAAGTACAGTAGAATCCCGATTATCCGGATCAATTAAAACCAGGGGTAATCCGTATAATCGAAAATCCGGATAACCGATTTCAAAGCAAATCAAATAATATTTAAGTTTTAATAATTTTTTATTATGTAATGGGTTTTACTTAGATAATACGATATATAAAAAACGAGCTATAACGATAGATAATGAATTAAATAATACCTATATAATTTAAAATTTTGGTCGGAAATAACTTGCTATAGATTTTTGACGTAATGAATCACATCTTTTTTGCAGCCAAGTCCCTGATGCGCTTCAGTTGTAATAACTGTATGGGATCCGATTCGTCCTGTCTTTCAAACCACTTAAAAGCAACATCTAGAGCTTCAAAACACAATCTTTTAAATTAATTTCTTTAAAAACTTTAACAACGTTTCTATTTCACTGTCGTCTGCTGATAAAAGACGACGCAGTGGCTGCTTTCCGTATAAACGTTTTAAAGTTTCAATGACACTTTGGTCCATAGGTTGCAATATCGATGTTACGTTAGGAGGCAAAAACTTAACCGTGAACTTCCCATTTTCTCGATTTAGTATTTCAGCGGAAGGGTGCGTTGGCGCATTATCTAATAATAACAATACATCGCCCTCTTTTCCCACGTCCTTTTGAAATTTCTTCACCTCAGGAATAAACGTATTTTCATACCAAGTAAGAAAAATATCTGTGTTCATCCACGCTTTTTGTTGGTTAGCGTAAGTTAAGGGTATTTTAACATATTTGAAACAGCGCGGATTTTTTGATTTACCAATAAGTAGCAGTGGCAATCGATGTGTTCCTTTAGCGTTTGCGCAAACCATAACTGTAACTCTGTCCTTACTCTCTTTGTGCCCCGGTGCTGCATTTTCACGTCGCGATGCTAATGATCTGCTTGGTAGAGCTTTCCAATTAAGACGTGTTTCACCCGCATTGTATACAAAATCTAAATCGTATTTTTTTCATCTAGAAATTCTTTTAACTCGTCTACAAAAGAGTAGGCTGATGCGACGCTAGCAGACAGTTTTTCTCCTTGAATCTCCAGTTCTCGAATTCCATGTCTGGATTTGAATCTTGCTAACCATCAACAGCTCGCCTTGAAAGAAGTATCACCACCAAGTTTTTGATCATCGAAGGCGGGAATAAACTTGTCGTAACATGTCTCGTTGCGCCGTCAAAACATTTTTAAGTTAATAATTAGAGCCGAGACGAATGAGTCCGGATAATCGATGTTCGGATAATCGGGATTCTACTGTATTTCTGGCCTAGTATGAATCGTGATGTTTCTTTGTGGGCAAAAACGTGAATACAATGTCAACGTTCTAAAGTTAACAGACATACGGTATCGAATCTGACTAAGTATCCGGAAGTAGATCGTTTTGAGCATGTGCACATCGATAACGTTGGCCCTCTTGAGATCTCACCAGATGGTTATAGATACTTACTCACGATAATTGATAGGAGGACCAGGTGGCCTGAAGTTTTTCCGTTACGCGACATTACGGTAGAAACTGTTGCCAAACATTTATATGAAGGTTGGATTTGTCGTTACGGTTGCCCGATAAAGTTAACTATTGACCAAGGTCGCCTGTTTGAGAGTAGTCTTTTTAACCAGCTGTTAAAAATGTTGGGGGTTAATAGAATCCGAACTACTCCTTATCATTCGCACATCAATGGCACAGTTGAACGTTGGCCCTGTTCTTTAAAGACAGCACTTTCAGCTCGCCTGTCACATGGGTCCTGGGTGGAAGAGCTACCCACAGTATTACTTGGGCTTCGCGCGGCCGCCAACAGCCACTCAGGGTTTAGCGCCGCCGAGTTAACGTTCGGACGAAACTTACGTCTACCGGGAGACTTTTATGACGGCTCCTCGAACAACCGTAACGTCAATGATTATTGTTTAGTGGATAAGATTAGATATACTACTCGTAGTTGTAAGCCTACATCCGACGATTCACGTAACTGTCAAAGTTTTTTTTTGCACAAGGACTTACGTAACTGTGAATATGTCTTTATTAGGGACGATTCAATACGTAAGCATTTGAAACCACCAAACGACGGTCCATACCACGTGATAAAAAGGGGCTCAAAGGTTTACCTAATTCATTTACCCGATAGACAGGTACATATTTCTATCGACAGATTAAAGCCTGCATATGTATTAAACGAATGTGATGGTAACGAAGCAACGCCACGCCACAGTAACGCTGACAACGCAGCGGATGTGGTACCTGCGCATGCAAGGTTCGCGTTACCACCCCCCACAACGGTGACGTCGTCGTTACCCGGCCCGAGCAACCCGATAACCGTGAAAACAACGCGAAGTGGTCGCATTGTTAAGTTACCTTCACTATTTATAAGCTAGTGTTAATATAAAATATATATAATACATTTACATGTCTAAATAATAATCAGGTTTAGTTACTATGGTCGTGAAAGTATTATTTGCATTGTTAGGTGCATAATATATTCATTCAGGATATTCAAGTTACATTATTTAAGTTGAATGTAATTGTAGAGGTATTGTGTTCAGTATTTTGCGTATACTGCACTTTCATTTAGGTTCTAGGTAGTTAGTTTAGTTATAATGTATTTAATTTCATGTCATTCGAAATACTTCCTTTGCGAAGCATTAGCGCGAAAAGTTTTACGATTTTTACGATGGGTAATTTTTAAGAAAAAACAGTTATTGTTTCTCAGGCTCAAAATACTATAGAGAATAAAGTGGATAATTTTCAAATATGGTTATATGTGATAGCGAGTTTTAAGGGGGCTATAATCCTGTACACTATTTGGGTAAAGTTTGATAAGAAGTTCAAAAGCTGGCTTCGCCGTCAAGTGTTAACGGTAGGCGTTCCAATATCAGGCCAGAATATGAGTCAGATGATAGATGCTTCTAGCACCAGTTTGCAGCACGTGCCCGTGCCCGCCGCGGCAGCCGCCCCTTTCGCGGGGGTCTCCGTGCAGCCCTGCGCACAAGCGCATTAGCAAGTTTTTCTTGTTAGTTTTAAGTTTTGGTTTATATTCATTGCATAGGTTTAAGTATTTTTTTATTATTTTTTTATAAAGGGGGAAGTATTGTAGGTGTGCTGCGCACACACATACACGCATGTATACTTTGCAATATTGTATCTATATACTTAGTGAATAAGATTTTTCAGTTAGTCACTCGTTGCCCGCCAACTGTATTGCACGTTCCTCTATAATAAATATTAGCAAAAGATTTCATCGTTTATTATGTCACCAATAGGCACCCCTTAGAGTCAACTCCTAAACAGTCATCTACACTCACCAGACGAAACGCGGAAGCAGAGCTTCCACTTCACGCCGGTATTCTGTGAGGTCGTGGTACCACCCCGGTTTTGGCTGGCCCATACGTGCAACAGCAAAGCTGTCGCGTGGCTCTACCACTGTTAAAACTGACTTGCTGCACACTTCCCGTAGCGTCGGCAACTTTTTGGCGGGAAATAATTCAATACCCGAGAAGCAGTACGAAAGGTTATTTAAGAATTTTGTGCCTCCCGTCCAGCTGATTCTTAAAGCAGAGCATCAATAAACCACCACTGAGTTGGCAAGGATGCAACGATTAAATGGGTAATTACTTTGAATAATAAAAATTTATACTTGGTAGAGTCATGCTGCAGTTATATTAGAAGTATAGTTGTAGCACGAATGGGTCGGCTCGACCGGGGAATGACCACGCTCTCACAGAACTGCTCTGTTTCTTATGGTGAGTGTAGAGAGTCCGAGACCCTTTTCACAAAAACGAGGCATTCCATCTTAGTCCTCACGGGTGACAACGCAACTGCATTTTTATTCGTGATCGAGGATAGATGTAGATGTCTATGAACCACAGCAACCTCTTAGTGATTAATAATAGCTAAAATGTGGATATATTTAACAACAAAATAAACAATTTCCCAAAAAAAATCGTTTTAGATATACTTTGTCGGCATTCAAGGCTTACAATGTTAATGTAAATGTAAAAGTACAATGTTTTTATAGAGGATTACTTTTCCTAAATTTTGGAATTTAAGGTAATAAGTATTTGTGCAGCAAACACGGTATTGTTGCCTAGTATCATGTTGCGTAAACATGTTTTGGAATATCATACATATCGTAATTTTGCATTTATTATATTAATGTTTTTCATGTTTTAATGTTACTCTGTTTTGAGTACCTAAATAAATTAATTAATTATTCAATAAAAATTTTGCAAATTATCGCAGTTTATCATGTAAATTGTTAGGAAATTTACGGCAATATTTGTCATAAAAAATTGAGATTTTAACTGTTCGCCTTTTCGTATTCTTGTAGCATCAAATTTAGTTTTAGATGGGACGTCGAACAGTCCTTCAATACAGTAACGGATATGAACAAAAGGGAAAATTTATATTACCTGGGATAGGTTGATTTGTTGTATCGTTTCTTGAAGCGGGCTTAATGATGGAGAATCCATATTGAAAATCAACATTAGTCGTACCAAGCACAGTCACTGCTGTATCACTTTTACTTCCTACTTCGACACTATGAACACCTGGTTTTGGACCTACTACGTTGACAACCTAAAAGTTAAAGACCGTATTTTTAATATTAAGTCAACGGTAAAATATTTTTTACGAAGATAAGTTAATAAAATAAGTAGTATTATGAAAAGACCAGTTCATGACGGTACAGAGTTCTGTAGCTCTGTACCGCCATGAACTGGTCTTTCCTTAACAAATCGCATACGTTTCCGAAGCTTTTACGTCGTTAATTAAAATATATTCTTACACACTCCCAGTATGCTGCATACAATTCTACCGGTCTCCTTAAATATGAATCAAATAATGTCCCGGCTTAAATAAGGATATTTGCCATAGTTGCCACTCTGGAAAATAGGTGGGCAACTGCGGTATTTTATTTTTAAATTATTATTAGGAATACGCTGCTGCTAACATCCAGGTTTGTTTCCCTCTATCGCTCATACGACACTTATGGAACAATGTGGGCTAATGGATATGCTACCACTACCCGGTCCAAGTAAAAATTGGCGTATGTATAATAACGCTCTGTAAATTTTGCGTACTTATATATATGCTGTATAATTATGTTTAATACAAAATTAATAACGCTAAAATAATTTAAAACAATAAGTTTCTCTAAACAATGCCAAGGCGTTCCAAATCAATATATTAATAAAAATAAATGTAATCAACTAATTTTATATGTATAATTTTATTCGGCTTACATCTTCAGCAGATCGAAGAATAAAGATTCAATTATCATCATCATCATCATCATCATCATCATTACAGCCCTTCACAAGTCCACTGCTGAACATAGGCCTCCCCCAAGTACAACAAACACGGTCCTGAGCCACCTACATCCATCGACTTCCTGCATGTCTTACCAGGTCGTCACTCCATCTAGTGGGGGGTCGCCCTACACTACGCCTACCGGTACGAGGCTGCCACTCGAGAACGTTTCTTCCCCATCGGTTATCGGTTCTTCGAGCTATATGGCCGGCCCATTGCCACTTCAGCTTACTAATCCGGACCGGACTTTCTCTGCTTGATAGAATCATTTCTGATTCTATCACGCAGAGAAAGTCCGAGCATAGCCCTCTCCATAGCTCGCCGAGCGACCTTGAGCGTCCTCACACGGTCAGCAGTGAAGGACCACGTCTCTGATCCGTAAGTCATCACCGGCAACACGCACTGGTTGTACACCTTAGTTTTCAGAGATTGAGGTATACCTGACGAGATGTGTCGTAATTTCCCGAACGCTGCCCAGCCAAGTTGAATCCGTCGATTGACCTCTCGGTCGAAGTTGGACTTACCTAGTCGGACTATTTATCCCAAGTAAACGTACTCGTCAACAACTTCGTGCATAGTGCTCCCAACAACTACCGGCATAGGTGAGACATGGACATTAAACATGATCTTTGTTTTGTCCATGTTCATCTTAAGACCTATCCGTTGGGAGACACCATTGAGGTCATTGAGCATAGTGCTAAGGTCCTCCAGCGATTCTACCATAAGGACTATATCGTCGGCAAATCAAAGGTGAGTGATGTACTCGCCATTGATGTTAATACCGTATCCCTTCCAGTCCAGTAGCTTGAAAACGTCCTGCAATGCAGCGGTGAAGAGTTTCGGGGATATAACGTCACCCTGTCTTACACCTCTCTGCAGTTGGATAGTTTACGAGCTCTGATTTTGTACTCGGATAGCCATCGTAGCCCTACTTTACAAACATTTCAGCACTTCAATATACCGACAGTCAACTTGGCACCGCTGAAGGGACTGTAGCACCGCCCAAATTTCGACGGAATCAAAGGCTTTCTCATAGTCCACATACGCCAGGCAATGTGGCAGATTGTACTCTTCGGTCTTCTGTACAATCTGCCGCAGGGTATGTATGTGGTCTATGGTACTGAAGCCTTTTCGGAAACCGGCTTGTTCGGGAGGCTGGAAGTGGTCGAGTCTGCGTGCGAGACGATTCGTAATGACTCTTGAAAACAGCACGTTGACGCGGCTCAGAAGAGAAATCGGTCTGTAGTTCTTCAAGAGAGCGTTGTCGCCTTTCTGAAGGAACGAGACCACTGCACTTCTGCTCCACGCCTCCGGAGTAGTGCCACCATGGAGGACGAAATTGAATAGCTTCTGAAGGACTTCAAGTACCGGTGTTCCACCCGCTTTCAGAAGCTCCGCTGTAATTCCATCCTCGCCTAGGGCCCTGCCGTTTTTAAGGTGCTGCAGATCCATTCTAATCTCGCTCAGACTGACGTCCGGGATATCATCGGAATAGTGTCAGGTAAGACTTGCTCTTGGATCGTTACTCACACTTGCGTGTGGCTCCAACGATGATGTGTACAGCTGCCCATAGAACCTCTCAATCTCACTCAAAATCTCAGGTGTCCCGGAATGCCGATGCTGCCACACTCAGTCTTCAGCTTTGACAGTTGGCTCTTTCTGGCAGACAGATCTCTGGCAAAGACTTTGGAGCCCTGGTTCCGCTCGATCGCTTCTTTAATACGAGCAGTATTAAAGTTGCGTAAGTCTCGCCGTATGCATTTGGAGATCTGTCTGTTCAGTTGCCTGTATGCCGTCAAATCTGTTGACGATTGCAGCCTCATCTCCCGTCTAACAGCCATGAGATTAAGAGTGTGATCGGAGAGTTTTTGTGTTCTTCTGCGGCGGGTCTTGCAGAACTTAGCTCCGACCGCATGTACAGTTTCCACGAGCTTGTCATTCATATCTTCCACTGCATTTCAATCTTCTAGACACTGAAAACGGTTTTGTAACACGATCTGAAAGGTTTTTGGGACTTTGGAGTAGAGCACGAGTGGGACGGAGCGTTGACTTCATTAGACGAGACCTCTCCAACTTAACATTTAGGTTCAGTGTGCCTCTAACCATTCGGTGATCGCTGCCGGTTTTCACCCTTGTGATCACTGAGACATCACTGAACAGTTGGCGTCTGGTCGTCGTAATGAAGTTAATCTCATTTTTGTCGAACCGTCGGGGCTCGACCAGGTCCACTTCCTGTGGGGCCGCTTTTGAAAGATTCAATTAAGTTTATTTTAAATATTTTATCTTATTATATCATAACTTATTTTAAATCACGGTACCTGTAATGAAATATTGATCTGAGACATGGTCATGCACTAATGGCCGTATGAAGAAGCTTAAATTCGCTCAACGAGTTTTGTAATGAACATCCCCATAAAGAGGGAGTAACCGAAATATACCAATGGAATAATAATATGAATGTGACAATGTGTCCATTATATAGCTTCAAAAACCGACAACTGCAGTGGAAGATAGGTTCTTGAGTGTACAGTTCAGTACCGGTAAGCAAAGTATATAATTGAGTAACGATCTGGCCCAAAGTATGTTTCGTTCTGTGCTTGTGTATTAAGTTAATTTATTAAGTAAAGGAGCCTTAGTTGGATAAACTGTTATAATACTTAAACCACTTGAATAAGAATGATAAATAAGTTCACGTAAACTAATTATTGCAGCGATTACGGAATGCAATTTTGATGATTTTGTATTATACGAGTACGTAACCGTACACCCTTAGATACGACAGTATTTTGTAGCAGTCTTTCAGTAACAAAACTATAAGTTGTTATAGGTTACTTACCTTTACATTTGAAATATTCACTGTATTATTTACTTTAACTGTATTGCCATCGCCATCTATTATATTCACATTTGGCCGATTTCCTGTCACAGATACATCCAAGGCCGAAATCGCACTATCTATTGTACACTAAAACCGGGAGATAATATTATAATGTGTATAAAATAGTCCTGTGTTCAGTTTAAATATCGTTAAAAGATCTCTATTTGGTCAAGCCATAACATAATAAAGTCAAAAAATAGTGTAATATTTCATGAGATGACCATTTCAAGCAATGTTTGACTATTTTATGGTATGGTTTATTCTTTAATCTGGCCACATCATAAATTATAAGACCGTTGGATAGATTCCTATTTAGGACGAGTAATTTGTACGGCCAACAATTAACTGGTTGTGGTTTTAAATTTAGTGCAATAAATTTAAAAATAAATATGTTATAAAATTCTTCACAATATGTCGATGTTGTAGTACATTTTAACATCAAGTTAGCCTAATTAAGTCAATATAAAGATAGTAACAAAAAACTTAACGCGTGGAATAAGAACTTTTGTTATGACAATTAGAAGATAATTAAAAGATATGATAATTGATGATGATTTATTAGTACTTTTGGTATTATTATAAATCATTAATATAAAAAATATTTGAAGTAAAAACTACAACCCAATATCTTTAGGTAGGCTAGGGATCTAATTACACTTACAAAATGAATGAAATTAGGTTAATTATTTTGTGTTTCTTATAGCAAACAAATGAAAAATAACACTAAGCTGAAGAAAACTCTTTTGACCTTTAAGTCATAGATGAGATTGGGCCCAAAATCAATTGGGTTTTCTATCAAGAAATTCTCAGTAGCTACTGAGAATTTAATATAATAGAAAATCATGTAGTTACACAGTAAAAACGTGTAGACAACTACACGATTTTTTATTAAAATTTATCACTACATCAGAAAATTCGTACAAAACTATGGCCCTGTTTATCCCTTATAACAATTCGTATAAAAATGTATTTTTGTACGAATTACGAAATTCCCCGCTATCAAGCAATTGAAAACCATTTTTTTTTCACGCAAACTTATACCCCTGTCTTAATTATCTAAGGTTATAAGATTTTCTGAAAATAAAAAAAAAACATATTTTATTATTTTAATCTAAAAACACACGTACTAATTTCAAGTTAAAAAAATATTTTACTATTTTTTCCATACAAATATGAGATCGCCCCATAAAAAGAAGTTGCTTACAAACTCGAATACCATTTTTCACCCCTTAAGGATTGAAATGTTCCAAAAACTATTTTGGTGGATGCCTACGCTATAAATGGAAGTTATTATCCCAATTTCACACTTGTACGTCCAACAGATATACAAATATTTTATACAAAATTTGCACCGTTGCTTTAAAATTGTAAGGGGTTGTATTCAAATCATTAAATACGTATCGTAAACCTCACCCTCATCAGGCTCAAATTTTCCTAAATCCTTTCTTAGTGCATGTCTACGTCATAAAAATAACTACTTTACAAATCTCTGATTTCTACATCAAGCGGTTGCACTGTGCGTCGATAGATGAGTCAGTCACTCACGAATTTTTATTTTATATCTAAAGAGGATAAAGGCCTACTCCCGCTTCCTTAAGAGTTTTTTTATGGTTTTGTTGAAGTAGACTTTGATAGGAAACTGCACTCTTGAATGCGAAGGGGTGATTTGATAGTGTTAGGGGAATCCTAGGAATAAATACAGACTCTCTTCGGGAACATCCTGTCAGTATAGTTGCCTCGATTACATTACAATGTAATGTTTTCACTTGCAATGTAACTCAGTAAATCCTCTCATTTGACCATTATTATTCCTATTATCTTGTAAAGGTCTATTTAAGGCTTCGAAACCCCCTTTACGAGCTATAGTACTCTCATCTCAAACAATAATTTTTTTTTGCGGAGTACTTCTGTCATATTACTTTGTTTGGGTATATTGCAGAGTGTGGTTTCGGTTTGTATCAAATCGAGAGGAATTTTAAAGGCAGAGTGTGCACGTTTAGCTCCTTCCAGCAAAGTGGGGGCAATACCGGACGACACGACCACTAAGGCGACATCATGATCGCTTTTCACTCTAGCCAACAGTAAATTTAATAGAAAAGTCCTGCCTGTTCCACCAGGAGCATCTAAAAAAAAATCCTACACCTGCATCAATACTAGTAAGTATTTTATAATAGATATGTCTGTTCATTGGTTAGAGAACCTTTAGTACTTGACACCAGTTCTGCTAAGGAATTGACATCATAACTCGTTTTCTTCGGGTAGTCACGGTATATTGTGTAAACCTTCAGACCTTTGAGGCTGAGGCAACCCGTACTACTGTAGGCTTTGTCCTCCTAATGCCGATACAGTTTCTTCTATTGTGACCAGACTTTTATTGTAGATTTCATCTGCTAGATGACATCAGAAAGCTTCCTACTTGTCGTTTGTAGTCTTCTGATAGTCTATCCCCGTATTTTAACCAATGATTTAGTGCATCTGTAATCTGACAGAATGCCAGCATTATAGAAAAAAGTTAAAAAATTTTAAATGGCGACTCGCATAAGGCTGCTTTCTCTAGGGCAGAATCCCAATGTCTGTAGTCCTCTAGCAAGACAAGTTCCATGCCAGCTAATTTAAAAGTTGGTTGGAGGATACCGTTGACAGTCTTTAAGTCATCGAATTATGATGGATCCCCAACCTCATGCAGAAATAAGCGAAGATGATAATACTCTGTGTTATTCGGGTGAACCGTGTACGCTCTACGTAGAGCGTGTTCTTTCATTATTCCTAGCCAGCCATCTACGGGTTTTCATCTTCTCCTTCTCACATGTTTATTTTTTTGCTATACAAAATATGAAGGCACTTTCGTATATAGAATACATACATACATAAACATAAACACTCACTCCTGTCATCCAGAGGGGTAGGCAGAGACCACAGACTTCCATTTGGCACGATCCTGACAGACCTCTCTCGCCTCCTTCACATCCATATACCTACGCATACATGCTCGTCGGTTAAGGATACTCCTTATTTAGCCCGTTTCCAATAAATCGCTAATTTGGTCCATAAATTTTCGCCTAGGACGTCCCTTTCCGACTCTGCCATTCACTTCCGCAACATAAATTATATAGAAGTGTTTTAGCAAAATCATCTGTTTGACTTAAATAAAAAAAAATTGACAGTATCGTTTATGGAGTGATGTAAATTATTATTAGGGTTTCTATATGGACAGTGCATCATATTGTTTTTAATTATGACGTATAAAATAGGATCTTCATCTGGATTTAGTATCACTTATAAGTTCATGCACCATGTCAGGCTAAATGCGGTTAACCATCCACAACAATTTGTTTTAGATCGGCTCTGTGGCGCAGTGGCTTAGCAATGAGTTAGAGCGCTAAGGGCCGCGGGTTCGAATCCCGCACGGAACAAGTATTTGTATGGCCTACAAGTAATTGTTTCAGATCTGGATGTTTTACTTTGTGAAATTTATGTTTATAAATTGCCCCCACGATACAGGAGAAAATACTACTGTGGAGGGGACGTAATATATTAAAAAAAGATGAGAAATATAAGATGAGTGTATGTGAGGCAGACCCTGTTTATGCCATTCGGTAGAGAACATGACACAGCGTACCTCTCTAAATATTTTGCCTTTGGTTACAAGTGCCATTATTTTCTTAACTTTGAGGTGAAAAATTCTGACTGTTATGTCGTGTCTGTCATAACTTTTTACCCGGGAAAAAGCATCTCTTTTATTATATCCCGTCGAGTACTGCAAGTACATGTTATAAAGAGATCGGGAAGACCGTAGTGGCACATGTACGTCATGGCGTCTTATGGCCGCTAATGAATATAGCATGACCCCCCAGTAAAAGAAGATGGCTGCACCACCTTTTGACCTAGATGATCCCTTCTTGCAAGTATATTTAACTGGCCGCTCTAAGCTGCGCCTGATTGTTCCTAATACAATCTACCTTTTCGTCTCGATTTTTGCAAACATGTCAGCTAAAACCTGGCTAAACAGCGAACGAAAATATTGCAGATGATTGTCTTCTACTTTTCTAATCATTTTACGGTACGAATAAAAATTTGCAGCGGATACCATTTTTAAGCGGTTGTTTGGTCTTAGGTTCGTACTAGGGTATAGAAATAGGGTAGGTATCCATCCTCACTGTAGCAAAACAAAATGGGGACTGTAATGTATCGTATGAACGATGGATTTCACTTATTCGATGCAAAGTGATAGGATTACCTAGGCTTTGTCGTAACTGCTAATGTGCATATCTTGCTCCACTTTTTCAAAAATGGCATCGACTTTATCTGTATGACCGGAGCAGAGCGAGTTGCATCTTTGACATCAAAATTACCGGACTGTAAACGCTTGAACCAACTTTGTGCTGCTCTTACTGACACTGCATTAAGTTCATAAACGTCACAATTTGTTTTGCGGCTTGGATCGTATTTTTTCTTTTTTGTATTAAGAGTTCAGAATTTATTAGTTTCTGAGTTAGATTATCTTACAAGTATTATGGCGTACAGAAAAACAATTGTAATGGCGGGAAAGTGTTTTTTACTTTTTAGTTTTCTTTTTCTAATGCCCTGAATATATTGATATTAAAACCAGCTAACAGTGCAACTGAGGAGTATTTCCCCAATTTTATACAAAGAAAATACGAAGAAACTTTTTCCCCGAGTATTGTAAGCATAAGCATGTGTAACATAACATTTTTTTTTCAATAAGCATGATTATCACAGAAGTATAAAAAACCACAACTTACGTTAAATTTGTACCCGTATCCAGGAGGAAACTTCTTTCTAGCCAATTCCGTTTTTCTATTTTCTACCACTCTTGCGACGTAATTTAATAGCTTGAAAAAAGTTGAAGAAAATAATTGGTAATACGCATCAAGAAATTATATCTCGGTCTCTATGCTGTCATGATTTCAATTCAGATTCATTAATTAATATTTCTTTATTTACTGTTTTTGAACAATGCTTTTATTTATGACCTCCAACATGATAAGTACTGTATCATTTTAATATATTATGTATTAACGGATTTTACTTCTAACCGAGTACAAACCTTACAGGTAGTCACAACATGCGCAGTTATAAAAATAATTTATAACAGTAATACGAAACAGTACCAACATATCAGATTAAAAACTAGCTACTATGAAATATGTATTAAAACTAAAATAATACTTTAAGTATTTTATATTACCAAACGTCAATTTTGTGTATATTAAAAGTTTTAAATAAAAACAATAAATTATCCTATAATACGTCATGGTAATATGGTCATTCGGTTAATATGGTTAATTCCTTATAACTTAAAACCTACAAGCTTGTTTGCACATATGGCTTTGTGATACGGTACCTCTTCATCAGTCAATCAAATACTAAAAGGTCGAAAGGGCGATGTTTTAGCGAAGCCATTTTGGCTGTTGACATCATAGAATATTAGAAATCATATATAATAGAACGGGAGAGTGGGCGGAGCCCGTGTAGCCACTAACATGTCAATTAATATACCTATAAATGTCAACACAATCAAGCGTTTTCAATTTTCGTGTCAAGCGTCGCTGCATGCAAATTATTTAAAAAATAGCAAATTGTACAAGAATTACATGTCGATAAAGCATCGTGCAATGGAATTTAAATAAAGGAGACATATCCTACAACCAGTAAGTCGAAACTATTTATATATTGTAAATATTAGAAACAAAAATAAAGAAATATTTGTGTCAAATCACTCTATGAACACAGCGAATCGGGTTTGTAGTAGTGATAACCGACAATACGACGTAATTGCTTGTATGTGTGCACCCGGCGACGCCGATCCTCATACAACTAAGTTTGACAGCCATTCTATTGTGTATTATATGGTTAACATTATAGTAAATATTTAAGTCGATTTTGGTATGGTGTAGGTAGTTAGTTTTTTTAAGTAGATTTTTCCAAGTATTTCTAATTATTATTGTCAAGGCTTGTTTGCTATGTTTCTTAATATATTAGTTATGGAATACACCTTTGGCTTTTTGCTTCTGTCCTTCTCGTAGTTTTGGTTTTATAGGACAGCAAAGCTTAAGCTGACCATATTACCATAGGGACATTTATCCTTTTAGGCATTAGCCGATACAAAGCTCCGTCGCCCAGCTAGTTAGAAATTCACCGCTTTTGAATTAAACTAAGATCGTATTTACGAAGTTTATCGCGTAATTACGTAAACTTTTTTTATAGGATAGAGTTTTACAATAGAGCATACAGTCCACCTGATGGTAAGTGTTAGCCGTGGCCCATGTACATCTACATCTATCTTCCATTACGAATCAAAATGCAGATTCGTTTTCACACGTTTTCTTTTCCAGTAAAAAGGGTCTCCACACAACAGCGTTAAGCTACTATTTCTCGCTGATATTCTGTGAGAGCGTGGTCCTTCCCCGGTCGAGCCGACCCATTCATGCTACAACTATACTACTAATATAGCTGCAGCATCGCTCTACTACGTATCTTATTTTAAATACGAGTACTTAACAGTACCCAGGGGGGACTGAGATGTTTGACACTTTGTCAAATGTATCAATAGGTGATGTTTTTTTTTTTTTTTTTTTTTTTATAGAAGAGGGGGCAAACGAGCATGCGGCTCACCTGATGTTAAGTGACTACCGCCGCCCATGATCAACCGCAACACCAGGAGAATTGCGGGTGCGTTGCCGGCCCTTTAGAAAGGAGTAAGCTCTTTTCTTGAAGGTCCCCAGGTCGTATCGGTCCGGAAAAATCGCCGGTGATAAACTATTCCACAGAGAGGTTGTACGTGGAAGAAAGCTCCTTGTGAAACGTACAGTGGTGGACCGCCAAGCATCCAGATGGTGTGGATGGTATCGGGACGTTTGCCGTGTCGTGCGTTCACGAAATTTGGCGGCTGGGATTAATCCGAACAATTCCTCAGAGCACTCCCCGTGATAGATGCGATAAAATACGCAAAGAGATGCAACATCTCTTCGCAACGCCAGTGAATCGAGCCGATCGGAAAGCACTCGGTCGTCGACGATTCGAGCCGCTCTGCGCTGGATGCGGTCAAGTGGAAGGAGCTGGTACTGGGGAGCCCCAGCCCAGAGATGGGAACAGTATTCCATGTGCGGTCGAACCTGCGCCTTGTAAAGTTGCAGGCGGTGTGCCGGCATGAAATACTGCCCCACTCTGCTGAGCACGCCAAGCTTTTTAGAGGCCAATTTGGCCTTCCCTTCCAAGTGACCACGAAACTGCACGTCACTCGATATGTCGACGCCGAGGATTCCGATACTGGCTGAGGCAACAAGGGGAGTGCCTTGAAACTGAGGGGATACGACAAAGGGGTTCTTTTTAGCGGTTAACGCGCAAACTTGTGTCTTCTGGGGGTTAAACTGGACTAGATTTAGTCGTCCCCAATCCGAGACTCTGTTCAGCAAAGACTCGACTTCAGACACAAGTTTGTCCCGGCACTCGGAGACGTTTTCCCGAGAAATATTGGCTCGGCCGGTGTAAAGAGCATCACCAGTGCTGTCATCTGCATAGCAATGAATGTTACGGGTATGCAACATATCATTGATATGCAGAAGAAACAGCGTTGGCGATAGCACGCAGCCCTGTGGAACACCAGCATTAATAGGCTTGCAATCGGAGCTTGCACCGTCTACAACGACCTTGATGCTCCGATCTGCAAGAAAGCTGGTGATCCAATCGCACAATTTCTCGGGAAGCCCATAGGAAGGGAGCTTCGAAAGAAGCGCTTTGTGCCAAACCCGATCGAAGGCCTTCGCAATGTCCAAACTAACGGCCAATGCCTCCCCCTTGAACTCTACTGCCTCCGCCCATCTGTGAGTGAGGTAGACCAGAAGATCACCAGCTGACCGACCACGGCGAAAACCGTATTGGCGGTCACTAATCAGCTGGTGATCCTCAAGGTACCTCATGAGCTGGCAGTTTACAATGGACTCCATTGTTTTGGAGAACAAGGAGGTGATGGCGATTGGCCGGTAGTTGGACGGGTCTGAGCGGTCGCCTTTTTTAGGGATCGGGTGGACGAAAGCAGTCTTCCATGATTTTGGGACTACGCCTAGGGAGTAGGAGTACCGGAAAAGACGCGTTAAAACCGGTGCCAACTCTGGAGCACACGTCCTCAGCACAATTGGGGGGATTCCGTCAGGCCCACTCGACTTGTGGATGTCCAGGGAGAGGAGTGCTTTGCGAACCGAGCGCTGTGTGAACTGCACTTCCGGCATGGAGCACTCACACCGCGGGATGGTCGGCGGCGTACTCCCCCCGTCATCGAGAGTCGAGTTAGACGCAAAGAAGGAGCCTAGAAGATCGGCTTTCTCCTTTGCAGTATGGGCCAGTGCGTCGTCCTCCCTGTGCAGAGATGGAAGAGATGGCTGACAGAAATTCCCCTGGACAGCCTTGGCGAGAGACCAGAATGCACGGGTTCCAGAAGGAAGGCGAACTAGTCTCTCGCCAATTCTGCCTATGTGCTCTGACTTTGCCTTGGCAATGACTCTTTTGAAGGACCTAGAGGCGGAATTATACTTCTTTTTTAGAGCGCTGGTGTTTACATCCCGGGACGCTGATGCATCAACCCAGGCTTGGTAGCACTCCTGCTTATAGCATGATGCTATTTTACAGGAGCGACCAAACCATGGCTGAGATTTGCCTCCAATGGGCACCACAGAGGAAGGAATAAAAAGTTCCATACCCTGAAGTACCACATCAGTAACAGAATCCGCAACAACGTTGGGATCATCCGGCGAGAAGCAAACCCGCCCCCAAGGGTAGGATGCAAAGAAAGACCGCATCCCATCCCAATCGGCTGACCTATAGTGCCAAACACGGCGGCAGCCTGCAGAATGCAACCGCGATTTCAGCGTGAGTGGCACAACACTCCGGACCAGACAATGGTCCGAGGAGCCTAAAGGGGCGTCGACGGAAATCTGATATCCGTCCGGGTGAGAGGTCAGCAGAAGGTCCAACAGGGAAGGTGCATGATCCTCCACATCTGGAATCCGCGTAGGCGAAGTAACCAGTTGTGTCAGACCATATGCCAAGGCAAAATCATGAACAGATCTCCCCGCATGATCGGTTAAACGTGAACCGAGCCATTCGGCGTGATGGGCGTTAAAGTCGCCGAGGATCACGATCTCTGCAGAGGGGATCTGCTGTAGCAACGAATCTGCAGCCATTTGGACGTGGTCGAAGAGTCGGTCTGTTTCGGCATTACCGCTGTGGGACCTATAGAGGCACCCGTAGACGCGCGGATGGTCGTCGCTGTCTACGCGTAGCCAAAGGATGGACAGGTCCGAACCTTCAAGTCTGCCGAGGCGTCGAGAACAGATGTCCTCTCTGACGTAAACGCAAACTCCAGCCCGAGGCACAAAGGATTGTTCCAGTTTGTACCCCGGGTAGGAGAGATACGAAACATCAGCCGGAGAGGACACCTGCGTCTCGGTCAGAAAGAGCAGAGCCGGCCTCGCCGTCTCGAGATGGTAGTGGACGGCGTCATGAGTTTGTTTTTTTAAG
Source organism: Parnassius smintheus behrii (assembly GCA_036936625.1). Classification (NCBI taxonomy): domain Eukaryota; kingdom Metazoa; phylum Arthropoda; class Insecta; order Lepidoptera; family Papilionidae; genus Parnassius; species Parnassius smintheus. Next base: position 10,358,846 of record JAUPFT010000021.1, on the reverse strand, counting down.
CTGTCATCTGTTACTGCACAGTAATAATTTGTATTATTGCTTTTTCTCTCCAATCATTTATTTAAATAATTGTCTAATCAGTTTTCCGATTAAGACTTAATAATCTTAGTCGTGTTACTAAGTTAATACCTGTTCCACTTGACTCTTTCCGACACTAAAAATGTGGCCTGATGTAGCTTCAGCTAACTTCTCATAAACTTGATATCCAGGAGATGTGGCGTTATATTTCAAGCACATGCCTGATATCACGAACACAATCTGAAAGATTTGAATAGTGTGATTAAAAATCTTAGCCTAATCTCGGTGAGCTCCTTTTTTAGATCCATCCTTCGTAATGTACACTAGTATGAAGTTACCATGACAATTACCCCTATACTAAACATATATCCTCATAAAATAAGACTCAAAAACGAGCCCACAGTCCATCTGATGTTATGTTTCTATACAGTAGCCCATCCAAATACGCTCCACAAACTGCCATCAAAGTTGTCCATAGGTACGTATTCAGATAGCCTTACACTAGACAGATAGCCTTAGTTCCGTCCTGTTATTCAACTGGATCTCATTATAGTTAAAACCAGAATGATATAATAGTCTTTACACTGCTGCTAGCGTCAGAAATACAAATAGAAACAGCAGTATAAATTAATAATCGAAGTGAGTATATATATGTACAAAGCAAATATATGTTACAGAAGTGAATGGAAGAGTCGGAAAGGGACGTCCTAGGCGAAAGTTTATCGATCATATTGGCGATATATTAAAAATGGGCCAAATTAAAAGTACCCTTAACCGACGAGCACGTATGCGTAGGTATATGAATGTGTGGGAGGCGAGAGAGGTGTGTCAGGATCGTGCTAAATGAAAGTCTGTTATCTCTGCCTACCTCTATGGATGACAGGCGTGAGTGTTTATGTCTATGTTATGTCAGTATATATCTGTATTTTCTCGGAGTAAATATTTAACACATTAAGTTTTATTACAAGTATAAGGAGACCGCTTCATAATACGTGTGCAAATTGTTTTTTTTTAAATTAAGGATAGCAATAGAAATACTTAAATGACACACACGTGACATTTAATAATTCCATAAAATGGTTGTGACTGAAGGCGAACAACTTGAGGTTATCCATGTAAAGAAGGTGAGTCACATTTGTCCCTTCCTTATGAAGCTGAAATTCGTCCCCGAAGCCTTCCAGTAATCTACTGAGAGGGTTTATAGAGAGGCAAAATCAGATTAAACATAAAAAATCACTGAAGAAGGACCTCTTTATATACTTATCTAGCAGCAGTTATTCACCCGCTAAAATGACTAAGGATCGTAATCCACTGCCCCTAAAGTTACTGCCTATATACGTCCCACTGCTGGGCACAGGCCTCCCCTCATTTTTGAGAGGGTTTTAGGACAAGGAAATGTCCGCCGCGCTGCCCCAATGCGTGCTGGCAAACTTCACATGTTTTCGAAATATTTTTTTCTTATTCCTCAGACATGCAGGTTTCCTCACGATGATTTCCTTCGCCGCCGAGCACGTGGTAAATCAGCAATTAAAATTGCAATTAACAATTTCATTGGTGCCGGCGGGGATCGAACCCGGGTTACTCGCGCTCTGTTATATTTACAGTGCGCGTTAACCATCTGAGCTACCACTGCCCCTGTAGTAACTTAAATATTTATTTCGTTATAGCAGTTCTAAACATTGTCGAAATTAGTATCCAAGTATGCATTTAATCTTTTATATCTTGAGGACCCTCTTTAGCGGTATATAAATGCCTTTATGTAATCTACCCACGTGAGTAATTCTGGCATTATATTTTTATAACGTAATATTTATCTGCAATAAAAATTTCTACCGCACAAAGAAAATGTACATGTTATTTACCTGTATCTCTTTTTCTATCGCTATTTTTTTTACTTTCTCAAACTTAGCGTAATCCTTTGCAGCAGCATCTGTGAAAACGTATACATAGGAACCAGGGCGACTTGCTTGAAGTGCTAATTCTATTCCAGACATCGCTAACTCCGGACAGTCGCCACCACCGCGAACTTTTATTGAATTTAATGAATTCTTAAATACATCGCGATCTTTGGTATCATTGCGCAAAATTGTTCCTGTGAAATTTAAATTCTAGTGTTTTATCTGAACGCAGGACACAAAGTAAATGGGGATCTTCGCCCTGTAGTGGGAAGTCAAAGTGTATCGAAAAGGCATGCATGTTACAAAATTTAATACCAGAGCACTCTTAAATAAACGGCATATGAATTTTTGATAGAACTACTTATAACATTTTTTTCTCTTCCTTTGAAGTGATCACCATTATTCTCAACCTCACACAGTCTGCTTTTAGACACCAATCTACTGCTCATCGTAGGCATCGTTAGAATTGCTATAAATATTTTAAATAATATTGCTTATTTTATTATTTCGCATATTATTCCTATCAAATTGACCGATCACATTCATTTTAATTCATGATGGCTTTCAAATAATGATAAAATGTTCGTGCATATATTTTAACGCACCCTGCTACATTATCATCATTTATTAATGCAACAATTTAGCAAAAATTATGTTAGACTTTTTCATTAATATTACTTATACATTTATGATAACTGAAGTGAAGTGACAATAACCAATATACGTAACAAACAACTATAGTAAAACAATAATGTGAAATTCTTTATACCTACCAAATGAGTTATTTTATTATCAGGACTAAAACTGTGTGATCAATTAGATAATCTTTGAAACATTATAGTGGTTGTGGCAATAAAAGATATCTTAAGGTTATTAATTGTACTCATTCAAATAATTTGTTATCTAACTCACCTGGATCATTAAACGTAACAATAATAAAATTTTCTACCACTGATGCATTAGAATCGAAAACAACATCAAAAATTTTATCTGCGCTATTGAGTACACTTTTAATTTCTTTTTGCATCGATACAGTGTCATCTATCACAAATGTTAAACTGCTTTTGCTTCCTGTCAAACTGAAAATTGCACATACTTGAAGAATATTTATTATAATAACACTATAATACACTTTGCCAATCATGGCGTCCGATAAGTAAATGGAAGCACTGCGTTAAAATACCAATCGAATGTGTAAAATAATTTACCGCACGAAACTTCGTTGCCAGATATCGAAGGAAACACAATATAAAAATAACTTTAACTAAATAATTGTTTTAACAGAGTTGACCGTGTGAGTAAAAACGATTTTTAAATTAAAATAATGTTTATTTAAATTCATGTTTATAGTATGATGTTTTAAAGTGCATTACGAACTCTTAAGGAAATACAAGTGGGAAAATTGTATATTTGGGTTATCAACTTAAATGTATGTACTTACATATTTATGTGTGTAAATTATAAACTAAATCTAAAATAAATTGATTGTTGTTCAGTTTTTAGATAACTTCATACGATGCGAAGGTTTTGAGCCAGTATGAGTATTATGAATAATAATAACAACTCGTCCATCGCAACTTCTCTGCCTGCATTTGATTCGAAGCCCTCCCTATACATGACTGAATAGGGTCCTCAAGCAGCACAATGCAGACTGTATGGTAAGATACTTCCTCGAACAGTATATGAAGCAGTCAGTGGAGTACGATGCTTTGTCATATAGACGAGTGGATGACTGATTTTTTTTATAGAATAAAGGTGACAAACGAGCACACAGTCCACCTGAAGTAAGTGGAAGCTGTGACCCATAGACATCTATATTTATCCTCGATTAAGAATCAAAATGCAGATGCATCTCCACCCCTCAAGACTAAGATGGAATTCCTCGTTTCTAGTAAAAAATGGTCTCCGGTTCTCTACACTCACCATACGAAACACAACAGCTTTTACCTGCTATTTTATGCTGGTATTCTCTCAGAGCGTGGTTCCACCCCGGTTGATTCGAACCATTCGTGCTACAACTAATTTAGCAGCGTGGCTCTACCACGTAAAAAACTGTAATGATCGTCCCTATTCCACTTGTAAAAGGTTCATATCAGTCAAATCCTTAATAATTAATCATTGCCCGCTTGGAAAAGGCTCACAAAATTTATATAAAACACCCAATACAAGGGCTTCGCTCTCACACACCAAAAATGTTTGGGGGAGGCACTCAACTCAACACAAGCTAACGCCGTGTACGGTGAGCAACAACCCAAACGTCGTGCTCCTCCCAGAAAAGGGAAGAGAAATTGGATACAAAACTGGCAAATCACTA